>CM064560.1:8689129-8716629 GCA_032716605.1 Paralithodes platypus
AATCCAACAGCCACAATCAGGGACCCCGTTTATTATTTATTGCGGCCAAGGAGTTAGTTCCGTAATACTCGCCCGCCCCGCTATCCATTACAAAAGATGCATTAATAGCCAGTCAAGACTGATTCTGGGACCCGAAAAACGAACCCTCTCCCCGCTCAGCCGTATATTGATAGACAGAAAGTCTGAAGGGGGTAGTGTTTGTTTTTTTGGTCTATATTTGTCTTTATTAATTTATTTTTGAGTTTCCTAGCTATAATACCTCCAACAAGCTTAGAAAAACACCCCCTAGACCCCCTTCCTCCATCAAGCTTAGAAAAACACCACCTAGACCCCCTTCCTCCATCAAGCTTAGAAAAACACCACCTAGACCCCCTTCCTCCATCAAAGCCAGGCATTAGAAAAACACCCCTCCTAGACCACTTTTTCCTCTACTCTCAAATTACTGCTTAGAAAAACCACCACCCCTAGTACCCATGCTTCCTCCCTCAAGCTTAGGAAAAAACACACCCCTAGACCCCCTTCTCAATCAAGCTAGAACACCACCTAGACCCCCTTCCTCCATCAAGCTTAGAAAAACACCACCTAGACCCCCTTCCTCCATCAAGCTTAGAAAAACACCCCCTAGACCCCCTTCCTCCATCAAGCTTAGAAAAACACCACCTAGACCCCCTTCCATCAAGCTTAGAAACAACACCCCTAGACCTTCCATCAAGCTTAGAGAAAAAAACCCTAGACCCCGCGCCTCCATCAAGCTTAGAAAAACACCCCCGATACCCCCATCAAGCTTAGAACAACCCCCCGTTCCTCCATCAAGCTTAGAAAAACACCCCCTATACCCCCTTCCTCCATCAAGCTTAGAAAAACACCCCCTATACCCCCTTCCTCCATCAAGCTGAGAAAAAAAAACCCTAGACCCCGTTCCTCCATCAAGCTGAGCAAGAAAAACCACCCCCTAGCCCCCTCCCCATCAAGCTGAGGGAAAACACAACTAGACCCCTTCCTTCATCAAGCTTAAGAAAAACACCCCCTAGGAACCCCTTGCCTCCATCAAGCTTAGAGAAAACACACCCACCTAGACCCCTTCCTCCATCAAGCTTAGTAGAAAAACACCCATCCTAGACCCCCTTCCCCCTTCATCCATCAAGCTTAGGAAAAACATCCAACTAGACCCCCCTCCTCCATCATAGTCTTAGAGAAAAAAAAACACCACATAGACCTCCCCTTCCTCCATCAAGCTTAGAAAAACCACCCACCTAGACCCCATTCCTCCATTCAAGCTTAGAAAAAACACCCCCTAGACCCCCTTCCATATACAAATCAAGCTTAGAAAAACACCACCTAGGCCCCCTGCCCCTTCCTCAACTGCAAGCTTTAGAAAAAAACCCCCTAGACCACTTCCTCAAACAAGCTTAGAAAAACCACCCCCTAGACCCCCTTTCCTCCTCCCCCATCCAAGCTTAGGAAAAAACACCACCTAGACACCCCTAGACCCCCCATCAAGCGGAATAACTCTACCCACTAGACCACCCCCTCCTTCCTCCATCACGCTTAGGAAAAAACACACTAGACCCCCTTCCTCTCATCAAGCTGTGAGGGAAACACCCCCCCCCCCCCCCCCCCCCCTTAGAAAAACACACCCATAGACCTTTCCCTTCCCCATCAGCTTAGAAAAAAACACCACACTAAGAAAAAAAAAACCACCTTCCTCAAATCACGTTGAGAAAAACACCAAATAGCCCGTTCCCCCTTCCCCATCAAGCTTTAGAAAAACAACCCACCCTAGACCACCTTCCTCCATCTAAGCTTAGGAACAAAACACCACCTAGACCCCCTTCCTCCATCAAGCTTAGAAAAACACCACCTAGACCCCCTTCCTCCATCAAGCTTAGAAAAACACCACCTAGACCCCCTTCCTGCATCAAGCTTAGAAAAACACCGACCAGACCCCCTTCCTCCATCAAGCTGAGAAAAACACCACCTAGACCCCCCTTCTCCAACACTTAGAAAAACACCCCTGACCCCTTCCACCATTCCTCCATCAAGCTTAGAAAAACACCACCTAGACCCCCTTCCTCCATCAAGCTTAGAAAAACACCACCTAGACCCCCTTCCTCCATCAAGCTTAGAAAAACACCCCCTATACCCCCTTTCAAGATATAATTGTACATGTTATTTTGGGGCGGGTTAGAAACAATTGTCCCGGCCGAAGGCCTGTTCTTAAATAAATTACAGGCTCGCTTTCGCTCGCCAGGAAAAAATCGACACCTCAAGGGCACGACAGGTCTTAATATGGATAACAAAATGCGGCAAAATATCTCAAAATCGCCAAACTAACGGAACGAACGTCTTAAAACCTCACAACAAATATGCTAAACAAGAGGGAGGAAGGGGAGGACAGGAAGTAACGAGAAAAAAGAAATGAGAGCAGTAACAAGAAGGGAGTCCAGAAAAAAAGCGAGTACTACCCCCCTTCAGGCGATATCACACTAGCTCTTCTTCCGGCAACTTCCGAAGATTTTTTTTTTTTTTTTTTTTTTTTTTTTTTTACATTGGGATCGGAAACTAGACTGAAGGTAGATTATGCTAAGTGGCGGCGGAATGTTCTGATATATAAGGGGGTTGGGGGAGGGCTCATGGTTCACGTTTTGGGCGATTTTTGCATGTATTCGTTATTTTTCTATTTTCCTCCCTAGACCTCCATCAAAATTTAAAAAAACAAAACCATCCATTACCTCCCCATTCTAGATTAGTTTGTAAATTTTTCGGTAGAGAAATTTCCCGGCTGAAGGCCGGTTCTTCCAACATTACAGGCTCACTATCAGATTCGCCCAGGGGGAAAAATGGGACACCTAAAATAGCACGAAAGGTCTAAATATTGACGAAGAGTAAGTGGTGTCGAAAAAAAGTCCTTAAACATCGACTAAACTAATAGGGCAAAAAATTTAGCAACCTGAAAACTAATAGGGCTAAACATGAGGAGAAAGGTGGTCCAGGAAAGACCGGGCCGGCCATCCCCCTTTAAACTGTCATTCTTGAAGAGCTGCCAGACTAGAATTGCCCGTAAAAAGTGCCGGGAAAGTAGCTCGTGTGACACCGGGTTATTTGCGTAGCCCGAGAAGTGGTTGCCATGTCATTTCAACCAGTAGCTCTCAACCTAGTTGCCAAAAATCAACCAAGGGACCAAAAACCCAAACCAGTGCCAAAATATAGTACTAACCTAACCTAACCTAACTGTATTGGTTGGTTTGGTACTGGTTGAGAGCTACTGGTTGAAATGGTCTGCTGGTTGAGTTGACCGGTCACCCGAGATAGTGGCTTGAATTACGGTTGGAGGTTTGTTCCCAGTCGAGATTAGGCAATGTCATGATGAAATGCATTATGTAAATGTTGCATCTCTCCATACGCATATATATACAGAGAGAGAGAGAGAGAGAGAGAGAGAGAGAGAGAGAGAGAGAGAGAGAGAGAGTATATAGCATAGATAGATAGAAAAATAGGTAGATAGATAGCTAACTGGGTGGATAAAAACAAATGTGTCCATGAACGACAGATGCTGATATCACAAGGATATTGCGATTCCTGAGAGTGTAATGGCTGGTGTGGGGGGGGGGGGGGGTGGGGGGGGGGGCAGAGAGAGAGAGAGATGGGCAGAGGAGAGAGAGAGACCAAGGGCAGACCTTCAAGGAGAGACAGAGAGAGAGGAGAGGGGAGCGAGGCACAGAGTGAGAGTCAGTGATGTGAGTCCCACCGAGGTCAAAGTCAATGGGAGGAAGGACAGTCGTTGTTCAATCTCCCCGCAGAAGGAGGGTGGGGGTTGGGGTCAAGGGAAGAGGCCAGCCCCTCAGAGGAGGGAGGTTCCGTACTTTGGGTGGGGGATATGGCGTGGTCAACGGGATCGCAGGAAGGCAGGTGGGGATATGGGGTCAAGGGAGGAAGGAGGGTTAGGGGTTATATGGGGGTACAAGGGGAGGAAGGGGGGGGCCGACGGTCAAGGTTAGGGAGAAGGAAAAGATGGGGGGGGGGGAGGGGGGGAATATAAGAAAGGGAGGCGTGATATATAAGAAGGTGAAGTGATGGTTTGGGGAGGTTGCAGGACCCGGCGAGGGGAGAGGGGTTTGGGTGCTGGTGAACACGCGGAAAGGAGAAGAGATGGGATTAGGAAGGAGACACGAGGCAGGTGAATTCGGGGAGTGGGGGAGGATTCAGGGAGGGGGGAGAGGAGAGGGGGATTCAGGGAGGAGGAGGTGAGGAGGGAGGGGGGAGCGGGGGGGGTCAGGGTAGGGGGGGTCAGGGAGGCAGGAAACAGGGAAGGATAAACTCGGGGGAGGGGGGGGGGGAATCACGGACTGGGGAGGGGGGGATCTACGGAGAGGGGGGGGAAAAGGTTGTTCAGAAAGGGCACGGGGGGGGATATGACGGGAGAACCGGGGGGGAGGGGGGGGATTCACGGAGGGGGGGAGGGGGATTCACGGAGGGGGGGTGGGGAGGGGAGGCAGGGCAGGAAGGAGGAACTCGGGGGGGGGGGGGATCTAGGGAGAAGGGGAAAGTTTCAGCGAGGGGGAGGGGGGGATTAACTTAGAACATGGTTGGGGAGGGATTGAGGGAGGCAAGGATAAGCTCCGGAGATAAAATCCGGGATGATGAGGCTAAAGCGGAAATTGCTGTTGGGGGGGGGGGGGGGAAACAGAGAGAGAGAGACAGAGAGAGAGAAGGGGCAAGCAAAGGGGGTGAGAGAGAGAGAGAGAGAGAGAGAGAGAGAGAGAGAGAGAGAGAGAGAGAGAGAGAGGCCGCAGGACCTCTTTATTATCCACAAATTAGATCACATGTTGGGCCGGTCACAATATTGTGACTCTGATACGGGGCTTGGTGGTCCGGGTCATTGTTGTATATATACAGTATATATACAGTATAGTCAATGTTGTATATATACAGTATATATACAGTATAGTCAGTCAGTCATAGTTTTATTTCATACAAGATACATTGTACATCTTTTACATAATACTAAAATACCAAATATAATACATAGACATATTGTTTAACGTAATGTGGGTTCTCAAAGTGCTTCACATGTCTCACTCCGTAGACTGGAACGAGACCTCACAGGCTTCACCGTTGAATGTACGGTTAAATGTACAGGCTCTCAGCCTATGCTCGAGAGGGAGTAGTTGGAATATATTGTGCGTATTTAAGGATCCCATCCAGACTAAATTACACAAGAGAAGCGTAAAGGTTAAAAACGAGGGTCCAAAATGTCTGCCAGATGTCCTTTGTGTCTGTGTATAAAAGGGCCAACTGGAATGAAATGCTTGTTTTAATCTTGGCTTGGTTTGTCTGGTTACAATGACGAGATGTGCTGATTACTGTGGAGTGATGTGTGTGTGTGTGTGTGTGTGAAGGGGGGGGGGGGGTGAGGAGGGGAGGGCCTGAGTGTGTTGGGGGGAGGGAGGGAGAGAAAGTGTGTGCTGAGCGTGTGTGTGTGTGTGTGTGTGTGTGAAGGGGGGGGGGGGGGGTGAGGAGGGGGAGGGCTGAGTGTGTTGGGGGGGAGAGAGGGAGAGAAAGTGTGTGCTGAGTGTGTGTGTGTGTGTGGAGGGAGGGAGAGAGAGTGTGTGATATTGGGGGAGGGGTGCTGAGTGTGTGTGTGTGAGAGAGAGAGATTGAGATTGACACACACACACACACACACAGACACACACACACACACAGACACACACGCACAGACACACACACACACACACACACACACACACACACACACACACACACACACACAGGGAGGATATTAAACTATTTCAGCCCAATAGTCCTGAATCATTTCCCGGTCAATGAACCCTCAGCAATAAAACATTAGGTCCAGTTAGATATGCTAATTACTTGTGTGTGTGTGTGTGTGTGTGTGTGTGTGTGTGTGTGTGCGTGTGTGAGAGAGAGAGAGAGGGTGAGAGTGAGTTAGAGTTACAGAGAAAATAAAAAGAAAACGAGAACCCGAGTGACTCAAAGGGGGTAAACTATCTTAATGTGAAGTTAATGTTTGGGACGTCAACTAATGGAAGGAGTTATAGGAGTCGTCATGGAGTTTATGATTTATTACTGGTTCAGATTTAGTATTCTATCTTAATATACTCCTATTTATCTATCTTTATCTATATATCTATCTGTCTTTCAGTCAATCTATCTATCTATGTATATATCTATCTATCTTTCTATGTGTATCTATCTATCTGCCTGTCTGTCTCTCAGTCCGTCCACCTATCTATCTATATACTATATATATATATATATATATATATATATATATATATATATATATATATATATATATATATATATATATATATATATATATATATATATATATATATATATATATATATGCGAATATGCTTCCACACTAAAGGTGTGTAGAAAAGGGTAGGTTCACTGCACAAAGTTTAAACATTTTTAGTGCTACTCGGACATACTTTTTAAACCCTTATTTTGTGCATGCAATATATTTTAAATGCAATTTAATTTTAGCACTAAAAATTGTTAAACTTTGTGCAGTGAACCTACCCTTTTCTACACACCTTTAGTGTGGAAGCATATTCGCATATATTTTTACCACAAGAATCAATATTTTTAATTTATATATATATATATATATATATATATATATATATATATATATATATATATATATATATATATATATATATATATATATATATATATGTGTATTTATCTATTTATCTATATACTGTATATATATATATATATATATATATATATATATCTGTGTCCCTCTCTTTCTTAATAATTTCTTTTTTCTATCAGTCTTTCTCCCTGTCAATCTTTATATAAATGTTTGCCCTATTATTGCTTTTCTTTTCTGTTTTCTGTGCACTAATTCGCTTTGGTACAGTCGCGCTTATAAGTGATGTATCGGCACCAAGTATATATATCTCGATCAATAATTGGTATCAGCAATGTCTAAAACTTGATTTATTCGTTTCGAGTGAGATATAAAGGCATGTTCCTACACTTACCCACCCTATCCAACATCTGACAGACATTAATACGGCACAGAGAGAGAGAGCCAGCCGTAATGACAGCTGGAACATGGGCTTATTAGCGCCACCTGTACACTCGGATACCATAGTCTTCTACCCCACTCATACAAGTTCGTGTTTTGTACCTGTTTCTAAATATCGAAGTGTGTATCTACAAACGATTATATGAATGTACTGTTCTATAAATCAATTACACAACCATATATATAAATTATTGATAACCACTTTTTATCCAAACATCAAACCAGATAGTTATAATTGACCCCGTGCGAGTTTCAGGAGCCGTGAACATAGGTATTTAACAGACATGCAATATTAATGTTCGATTCTGATGGATCCATGGTATGGTGAATTGGGTTTTATGTATTTATATATGGACTACGACCGTATTTTAGCTGTAAATTCTGTTAAATATCGTTGCCTACAGCTCCAACTTCCTTATAGAACGAAACTCGCAAGTCAGCAATTGCACACAGAAAAGTATAAAGGGTATTCGAGTGTTTATGAGTGCGCTAGAAACTATGGTATTCGAGCGTACAGTGGCGCTAATAAGTCATGTCCCAGCTGTCATTACGTTTGGCTTGCTCTGTGCTGTATTAATGTCTGTCAGATGTTGAATAGGGTGGGTAAGTGTAGGAACATGTTTGTATATTTAACTCGATAGGAAGAACTGAAGCTTAGATATTGCTGATACCAATTATTGATCAAAACATACTTGGTGCCGAGACATCACTTATTAGCGCGACTGTACCTGCAGACTCCCATTTTCTTATGTTGTTGTTATTATGAGCTCGTCTCAAGGTAAGTCTCATTTGGGATTTAGTTATACATAAGAACATAAAAAGAAAATGGGAGTCTACAGAAAGCCGATTGGCCCACACAAGGCAGATACTTCTCACACCCAATCCTAGTTATACGTATAGATTTTACCCCTGGAGGATTGTGACACAGTTTAAGGGGGGTTATCTTGCTTGTATTGGCCTCAATTTTCAAGATGAAGAGCCCATACTTGGCATGCATGGGAATATATAAAAATGGGAATATAAAAAATGGGAATATATAAAATGGGAATATAAAAAATGGGAATATAAAAAATGGGAATATAAAAAAATCGAATATAAAAAATGGGAATATAAAAATGGAAATATAAAAAATGGAAATATAGAAAATGGGAATATAAAAAATGGGAGTATAAAACATGGAAATATAAAAAATGGAGAAAGCCGAAACCGAACTCGATCAACTGAAATCCCTAAGCTTTAAAGGAGAGAGAGAGAGAAGAGAGAGAGAGAGAGAGAGAGAGAGAGAGAGAGAGAGAGAGAGGTAAGGAGATAGTGACAATGAGTACAAAGGAGTACAAAGGAAATCAAGCAACAACAGATCTAGTGACCCTTCTAGGTTGCTTGTCCTCCAAAACACTGAGGATCAAGTGTCCAAACAGTGGTTTAGAGTGGGTAAGGGAACATTGGAAAGGGAATTACTGCCCTGGAACTAATGTCCGTGGCAGGATTAGGAAGTTAGTAGGGGACAGATGGGTTAGTAACTGAGGGGGGGATAAAAATAAAGTTATTCATTTACAAACGCAGTCAGTCGCGGGTTTGATGCGAGATATTTGTCTAGGCGGAGTTTAAATGAATGAGAGAGTTTAAATGAGTGAGAGAGGGGGGGGGATAAATGAGAGAGAGAGAGAGAGAAGAGTGTATGTGTGTGTGTGACAGTAAGTGAGAGAATGTGTGACTTAATAAAGAACAAAACTAAAATTATTAATATAACGCCAGAAAAGAAAACGAAGAATACCAAGAGTCGACGCCGCCAAAATCAACCAACGCCAAAAAAAAAAAAAAATTTAAAAACAAAATTATAACAAAAACTAAAAAAAAAACTATTGAAGATCTCCATGACACGAGTTCCATATACTCATCAGATAACATAATGGAAATCCGAAAAAATACGGGGAGCGATTGTGCCTTTTTTTTTTTTTTTTTTTTTTTTTTTTTTTAAGGTTAATTATAGAAGTGTGTATCTGGGGTGATGGTTGAGAGAGAGAGAGAGAGAGATATATATATTTACATAGATTTACATTGATACACTGGCCACACAGACCTTACGATCCAAACGAGGTGGTCAGGACTTAACCCCTTCTGTACCGGCGACGTCTTTTTAATTATATTATAGCTGTATTTAGATTATTGTAGGCAGTTTAAGAAGGATCTGTGGTAGTAAAAAGGATTAAGTGAGATAGTTTGAAGCCATAGGATAATGATAAAAAGACGTTGCGGTACAGAAGGGGTTAATGGCATATCCGATAGAAAAGGAAAGTTGAAGGAAAGGATAGAAAAGAAGAAGAGAGAGAGAGATTATATATATATATATTTAAAGGCACTCTCCCTAGATTATATAAAGGCACTCCCTCTATATCACCACTCTGTATATAAAGGTTCTCTCTCTCTCTCTCTCTCTCTCTCTCTCTCTCTGTTCTACCATCCTTTCCTTTCTTACTGTCTCCTGTTTTGCCTCTCTCTCTCTCTCTCTCTCTCTCTCTCTCTCTCTCTCTCTGTTCTACCATCCCTTCCTTTCTCGCGGTCTCCTGTTTTGCCTATCTTTTTTTTTTTTTTTTTTTTTTTAAGAGAATGAACGGAGGAAGGAAAAACACAGATAAAACAAAAAGGTCCATGTGCCTAAAGGCATCCTCCATTCATAAAATGTTTGTAACAACTGGATTTAAACATTTGTTGATTGTAAGTTTGTGGAAAGCAATTCGAGGGAAGTGAATTCCAAAGAGTAGTAGCTCTGGGGATAAATGAATTCTGATAAGCAGAAGTTCTGCATTGTGGAGGAGAAAGTGTAAATTCATGGGCGCTCTCAGCGGCCCTAGTTCTACGGGGAAAGATGTGGAGAGGCGGCACAAGTGAAGCAAGTTCCTCGGAACAATTGCTGTGAAAATATCTGTAGAATAATGCAAGGGATGCAACGTTTCTTCGTCTGGCTAATGTAGGAAGGTCCTGTGTGATTGCAGGGTTATTGATTAATCTAATAGCTTTATTTTGAATTTTGTCCAAACTGCCTCAATGCAACCACTCCACTTCCACCCCACAGAGGTGAACAGTAATCCATCTGAGAGCGCACATGACTTTTATATATTACGGCCAACTGCTCGTCAGTGAAGAATTCTCGAACTCTGTACAGGAGTCCCAGTTTTTTAGAGGCATTCTTAGCAATGCTTCTAACATAATGTGTCCAGCTCAAGTTAGTAGTTAATGTTACACCGAGAATGTCAATACTAGGGGAAGTATCTCTCTCTCCCTCTCTCTCTCTCTCTCTCTCTCTCTCTCTCTCTCTCTCTCTCTCTCTCTCTCACTACACCGAAGAAGTCTTAGTAATACCGTGCCTCCAGGGAACAAGGTCACCAGCCCCCAATCATTTCATATAATCACCAAAGAGAACAATGCATTCAGTTATACACCTTATATTAGTGAATATAATTATACTGTATATATTAAAAAAGCTCTCCATTGTCCTAGCGCTTCCCCTCCTCTCCCTCCCTCCCTCCTCCCTCCTTCCCCTCCCCTCTCCCGTCCCTCGTTCTCCTACCCTCCCCGCTCCCTCCTTCCTCCTTCCCCTACCTCCTTCCCCCCCGTCCCCCCTCCCTCCCATTCAGCCTACTGTTTTAGGACGTTTACCCCCATCCAGATGTCAATATTTTCCTGGCGAGCGGTAGCGAGCCAGCAATATATATTTATATTTATATATATTTTTTTTGACAGCAAACTAAATTTGTACTAAACTAAATTTGGAGGGGGGGGGGGGGGGGGGGGGGTGTGTGTGTGTGGGGGGGTGGGGGGGGGGGAACCCTTAATAATGGCTTGGTCGTTATCTGAATGATTGTTATCGGGATGTGTGTGTGTGTGTGTGTGTGTGTGTGTTTGTGACGTGTGTATGTGTGTGTTTGTGTAGCGTGTATGTGGGTATGTGTGTGTGTACGTGTGTTTGTGTTTGTGTAGCTTGTATGTATGTGTGTGTGTGTGACGTGTGTGTGTGTACGTGTGTGTGTAGAGAGATAAGTGTAATCTATCACTAACTATTCTCGTCTGTTCCGCCATTGGAGCCTCACGAGTTATTATACGGTTATTATCGAGATCAGTATGACTGTCAGAACCATAATATAAAGTCGGGGGTGGGGGGGGGGGGGGGTCTGTCTATAATGTGAGGTTTGGGGGGGGGGTCAGTCTATAATATGAGGTTGGGGGGGGGGGTCAGTCTATCATATGAGGTTTGGGGGGGGGGGGTCAGTCTATAATATGAGGTTTGGGGGGGGGGTCTGTCTATAATGTGAGGTTGGGGGGGGGGGGTCAGTCTATAATATGAGGTTTGGGGGGGGGGGGTCAGTCTATAATATGAGGTTTGGGGGGGGGGGTCTGTCTATAATGTGAGGTTTGGGGGGGGGGGTCTGTCTATAATGTGAGGTTTGGGGGGGGGGGTCTGTCTATAATGTGAGGTTTGGGGGGGGGGTCTGTCTATAATGTGAGGTTTGGGGGGGGGGGTCAGTCTATAATATGAGGTTTGGGGGGGGGGGTCTGTCTATAATGTGAGGTTTGGGGGGGGGGGGTCTGTCTATAATGTGAGGTTTGGGGGGGGGGGTCAGTCTATAATGTGAGGTTTGGGGGGGGGGGGGTCAGGTCTATAATGTGAGGTTTGGGGGGGGGGGGGGTCAGTCTATAATGTGAGGTTTGGGGGGGGGGGGGGTCAGTCTATAATGTGAGGTTTGGGGGGGGGGGTCAGTCTATAATGTGAGGTTTGCGGGGGGGGGGGTCAGTCTATATGTGAGGTTTGGGGGGGGGTCAGTCTATAATGTGAGTTGGGGGGGGGCAGTCTATAATGTGAGGTTGGGGGGGGGGGTAAGTCTATAATGTGAGGTTGGGGGGGGGTCAGTCTATAATATGAGGTTTGGGGGGGGGGGTCAGTCTATAATATGAGGTTTGGGGGGGGGGGGGTCAGTCTATAATGTGAGGTTGGGGGGGTCAGTCTATAATGTGAGGTTTGGGGGGGGGGGGTCAGTCTATAATGTGAGGTTGGGGGGGGGTCAGTCTATAATGTGAGGTTTGGGGGGGGGGGGTCAGTCTATAATGTGAGGTTTGGGGGGGGGGGTCAGTCTATAATATGAAGTTGGGGGGGTCAGTCTATAATATGAAGTTGGGGGGGTCAGTCTATAATAGAAATGGCTGGACCGTCAGACTATAACTGCTACCATTATAACTTTACCCCTCCTCCAATATCTCTACCGCTATCTCTATTAGGGGTGGAGGGGGTGGGCCTTGATCACCCCCATACACCCCCTCAGCCATTTTCAAGACGTTTCGTCACCGGCCCAATTCGCTCCGATACCGAAATCAGGACGTCTTTACAAGTTCAGTTTTGCATGGTGTGAACATTATGGCTGTGTAGGCTACTGTTATCAATACACGGAGAGATGGAAACATACGTATATATATATATATATATATATAAACAATACTCTCACCACGAGGGAAGCGGAGGCGCAATATGAAGAGCAAAACCAGCGTTGTGATGGACATCTTTAATTGGAACGCGTTTCGGCTTAAACAAAAGCCATCATCAGCCTAAAAGCAAAGAAAAGCCTACATGAAGACACTTGAAAAAAGAATACTAGGAAATATAGTATGAACTGGTAGGGCATACCAATAACATGTTAATTCATTGCAATATCTCTCGCTATTCTATCGCTACTACAATAATAAGTGTTCCTCAGAGCATACCACCTCCTCTACGCAGGGCACGTGGTACCCGCCTTGCAACACAATCCCACCCCTACTCTGTGCAACTCTCCAACTCAAGAGTGAAACGTTACTCTCAGACATTCTTGTAATCAACAGCTGAGCTCTGGAACTCTCGCCCAGAATCAGTTTTTCCCCCTTCCTATGACTTAAATTGCTTCAAAATCCGTGTGTCTAGGCATTTTGGCTCGAACGTCCCTTGATTTTGGCCCTGTCACTCTTTCAACTCTGGGGGAGGCACTCGCTACAGGCGGTTCTGCCTTTTGCCTCCCTCACTCACTCACATAGAAAAAAATATATATATATACAGTATATACCGGTATATATATATATATATATATATATATATATATATATATATATATATATATATATATATAAAATTAGCATGAATAATAATACATGATAGAGAAACACAGCAATATACAATACCAATTTTATTCAACATAGTACACACTCACTCTCTCTCTCTCTCTTTCTGTGTTGTCCTAGAATATATAACTCTAGGGGGGTTGCACTCCTGGTTCTGACTGGGGGGGGGGGGGCCCCTCAGGAGTAACTCGAGCATATGGGTGATTCCAAATAACAGGGTCATAATATTTAGATACATAGATAGATTGATAGATTGATAGATAGATAGATATATACATACATACATACATACATACATAGATAGATAGATACATAAATACATAGATAGATAGATAGATAGATCGTTGAAAATAGATGACTATATGTGGTAATACACGAATACTGGAAAACAACGGAACAGACAAAGCACCTTCTCAAAAAACCCAGCCCCCCCCCCAAACCGAGCCCTCAAGGAGCCCAGCCCAATTGGACTGAACGGGAGAACACAAACAACCAGACCCCTCATACAAACTTAAGGGAACCCACCTCGCTTTTTTTTTTTATCTCTTTCTCTCCCTCTAACTTTGGCTTGTATCCATTCGGCCCCACTCAGCCTGCTGTTTTAAGACGCTTACCCCCATCCAGGTGTCAATGTTTTCCTGTCGAGCGCTAGCGAGCCAGCGTATATATATTTTGGTTTTGACAGCAAGCTAAATTTGTACATTTTTCGATAGAAAAAAGTCTCCGGCGAAGCCGGATTTCTCCATACAATGCTGGCTCGCTATCGCTCGCCAGGAAGAAATCGACACCTGGATGGGGATAAACGTCTTAAAACAGTTGGCTGAATGGGGCCGAATGGATACAAGACAAAGAGAGAGGGAGAGAAAGAGAAGAAAAAAGCTAGGTGGGCCCCCTTCAGAGGCTACAGTACAAAATATATGGATACAGCACTGATATGAAACACCTTTTATGTATGTATGTATGTATTGTATGTATGTATGTATTGTATGTATGTATGTAATGTATTGTATGTAATGTAAGTAATGCAGTAGGGTAAATTGGTCAACACATGGTGATAATAAATAAACAAATAGTCACTGTTTTTAGGATGCAAATTGATTACAAAATGTTTCTTATTATGCAAAATTAATTACAAAATAACTAGCCTTTTTAGTTTGCAAAATTGATTACACAATTAGTCGTCCTTCTTCGTATGCAAACTTTATTATAAAATTACTCAACCAAATTAAATCAAGTTGCATGTATAAACAAGGTGTCAAAGGGTTAGACAATCAGTAAGGGAGCCCACCTCGTAGTTTTTATCTTTCTCTCCCTCTCTCACGGCTTGTATCCATTCGGCCCCATTCAGCCTACTGTTTTAAGACGTTTACCCCCATCCAGGTGTCAATATTTTTCTGGCGAGCGGTAGCGAGCCAGCACATATATAATTTTGTTTTGACAGCAAGCTAAATTTTTACATTTTTCGACAGAAAAATGTCTCCGGCGAAGCCGGATTTCTCCTTACAATGCTGGCTCGCTATCTCCCGCCAGGAAGTAGTCAACACCTGGATGGGGATAAACGTCTTAAAACAGTTGGCTGAATGGGGCCGAATGGATACAAGCCAAGGAAAGAGAGAAAATGAGAGAAAGCTAAAAAAAAAAATAATAATAAAAACCGGTGACTCCCCTGAAGTACACTCGGAAGCCATAGTCTCCAGCCCACTCATCACAATTCCTGGATCCCTATGGTTTGTTAATTTATGCAGTTATAAAGGTTTGGATTGATTTTGTTATCGAACTATCTTTTCAAAAACAAAATTAGTATCTATATTTACGCAAGAATAACTATCTGGTTGGTTTTGGGGGGGGGGGAAATTGCTGGTCCATTACATTTATTTTGGGAAATTGATATAATGTTCAAACCATAATTAATTCAATCACGGACAATCTATTTGGTATGTAAACTTTTAATAGACCTTAAGGGGGTATGGTTGTTTTTCCTAGACACCCTCCCCCTTCTCCCTTATGTTTAGCCCCATTAACTTTCAGATTTTAAGGCGTTCGGTCCATTAATTTGGTGATTTTAAGACCTTTCACCCTTTTTTTTGGGTCAATATTAGGACCTTTCGGGTCATTTAAGTGTCGATTGTTTTCCTGGCGAGCGATAGCGAGCCTGTAATTTTAGTAGAAATCGGCCTTCTGCCGGGACATATTTTCTACTGAAAAATGTACACATTTATCTCTAAGGGGTGTTTTTTAAGCTTGATGGAGGTCTAGCAAGGACAATAATAAATGAATAGGTAAATAAATAGACCAAAAAACCACCCATCCCGCCTTAAACCACCCATCCCCCCTTAAACCACCCATCCCCCCTTAAACCACCCATCCCCCCTTAAACCACCCATCCCCCCTTAAACCACCCATCGCCCCTTAAAGTACCCTCCGTATACTTCAAAGTCTTTTAAGTATTATTAAAATCCTACTAAAGCCGGTATCACACGAGCAATTTTACCCTCAACACTGGTCTGGCAGCTTATGAGGTCAATATGTACAATACTTCGGTCACCTAAATTCATCTATCATCAGTCTAGTTTCCGGTACCAGTGCCAAATATTCCAAAAATGTTACCAGAAAAATTTTGATCTTCGATTGTTGACTATAAAAGCTCTCGTGTGATACCGGCTTTAAGCCTACCGTTCCTCCCTATGATGCTCAAGTGGCCTACGAGATACCATTATACAAAGTCTTACACGTTATAATATTTAAAATAGTCTACCCTGGAAATTCTAAGAGAGTGGGAAAATATGTAACATCCCGTTTTTCTTAACCCGCTAAGCGCGAGTTATATGTAATTAACACCCTATAACTCGGCGGCCATATTAGGCCTCATTCCAGTAATATCGTTATTACTTATTCATATGCGCCTATTGTACGCTTAATATGAAGGTAGTAACATGTCACAGCAATAAAACAAGTGGGAATAGTGTTTGGAGGGTGAAAATCGCGAATTATTGCTGACCGTTCATTCATGAGGTGAGAGACACGCGAGGCCTACACCCTGCTTTCTCGATGCCTGGAGGGACACTGAGGCCTCTCTCTGTCTCTCTCTCTCTCTCTCTCTCTCTCTCTCTCTTTCCCACGCATAGAGACACGCAAGACCACACCCTAGGACCGGTTTGGAGATATTGGCACGGTAAATACACCGATAAACATGGGAATAAGAGGAAAAATAGGTGATTATTGAAGGGGGGGGGGAAAGGAGGGGATTTTGACACATGTGGAGGAGTGATAGGAGGTATGGAGGGGAATTATCTCACTTAAACACCATTTCTTTTGTTTTAAGTGCTACTGGGGCCTTTTAAAAGTTTTTTTTAGGCCTTACCTCTTAAGAGTGTTCTCGCCTTTGCCCACCAAAACCTCTTTCCCGGGTTAAGGGAGTCCACCTCGCTGTTTTTCTTTTTCTCTCCCTCTCTCTATTGGCTTGTATCTATTCGGCCCCATTCAGCCTATTGTTTAAAGACGTTTACCCCCATCCAGGTGTCAATATTTTTGGTTTGACAGCAAGCTACATTTGTACATTTTTCGATAGAAAAATGTCTCCAGCGAATGGCCTTACCTGACACCAGAGAGGGGGGTTTATCGAAGGGGTCATATCCCCCCTTACCCCCCCCCCAACCCCAACCACCCCTCCATATTCTGTACAAACAACTCTACGCTAAAAATTCGGAACTGTCGCCAGGAGAGAGAGAACGCCATAGAGATCAGCGTAAAAGAGGCGCATTTTGTGAGAGTCAAGTATGTTCAAGTCGGTTAATGTCACAGTTGCTTTGATCAGATTCCGCTGCTACGAAATAAAGGCGCATTTTCTGAGAGTCAAGTGTGTTCAAATTTCCAATAATATTTGCTCGAATATGGTTGCGTTGATCACATTCGGCTGTTACAAAATAAAGGCGCATTTTCTGAGAGTCAAGTGTGTTCAAGTCAGTCAATCTCACCTCCAATAGGGTTGAGATTATCGAGTCTTTCTAATAAAGTTTGAACATTATTTTGGGGGGATGATAATAATATAGATACTGTTTGGGGTATTTAATTGAGTGAGTGACTTATTTACTAGAGTATTTTAGTCCTTTAAGGGGAGGTTTCTAGTTTGTTTCCTACTCCTCCAGCAATCTTAAAATTTCACCCCCTTGACCCCCTTTCAAGATTTTTTTTTACATTTTTCGGTAGAAAAATGTCCCGGCCGAAGGCCGATTACTCTTAAATTACAGGCTCGCTATCGCTCGCCAGGATAAAATCGACACCTAAAAATGGCATGAAAGGTCTTAAAATTGACAGAATGGGGCGGAAATTCTTAAAAATCACCAAACTAATGGGGCAAACGTCTTAAAATCTCAAAAGCAATGGGGCTAGACATGAGGGAGAAAGGGGTCAAGAAAAAAGTCCCTCAAGTGGAGATCTCCCCTTAAATGTACAGTGTGAGCTTAACACTAATTGGTGCAACGTCTTGGGGGGGGGGGGGGGGGAGAGGGTACGTTATTATGGTATTGTGTTGAATAATGATTAGAGGCTTTTTATTTGGTTTAGCCATTTTACGAACAACGTGTTTTTGGTTTACCCGCTAGACTTGGAAAAACGCCTCTCCAAACCCCCTTCAAACTAAAAAAAAAACGTCCCCCAGAATCCCCTTCAAGCTAAATGTGTACATTTTTCGGTAGACAAATGTCGAAATTGCGGGCTCGCTGTCGCTCGCCCAGGAAAAATCGACACCTTATTGGGTTGAAGCATCATATAATCGCCAAACTAGTGCGATGAAACGTCTTAAAATCTTCAAGTTAGTGGAGTAAAACTGGGAGGCTCCAAATTGGCCCGCCCTGAACCTAACAGGGTTAAGGGGAGACTCTTACTTTGCTCCCTAGACCTCCACCAAGCTTAACAAAATACCCTTCAGACTCATCTTCGAGATAAAGGTGTAAATTTGTCTCATTCATGTTTAGCCCCATTAGTTATGAGATTTTAAGACGTTCGCCCCATCAGTTTGCTGATTTTAAGACCTTTTGTCAATATTAAGACCGTTTGTGCCATTTAGGTGTCGATTTTTTTCCTGGCGAGCGATAGCGAGCCTGTAATTTAGTAGGAACCGGCCTTTGGCCGGGAAATTTTTGTACCGAAATACTATATGTACAAATTTATCTTGGGTTTGTAGTCCGAAGCTTGATAGAGATCTAGGGAGCAAACTAAAAATATTATATATATATATATATATATATATATATATACCTGTATGTATATGACGCTATTCTTGACTTACAGTGTGCTGGCTTAATAATCCACAAGGGTTGATCTAGCCTCTGAAGTAGTATTTTAAACTAACTAACTTATACTTTCATTCATTAGATCACGACGAAGAACGGAACTTACTTGGTCAACTGTACATGGATAATACTCTCTTTGTTCATATTAAACCAACAAACAAACACACACACACACACATATAATATATATACATATTGCTATAGTGTTCTGTTTAAGGGAGCCCACCTCGCTTTTTTGTTTCTCTTTCTCTCCCTCTCTCTTTGGCTTGTATCCATTCGGCCCCATTCAGCCTACGGTTTTAAAACGTTTACCCCATCCAGGTGTCAATGTTTTCCTGGCGAGCGGTAGCGAGCCAGCATATACATATTTTTGTTTTGACAGCAAGCTAAATTTTTACATTTTTCGATAGAAAAATATCTCCGGCGAAGCCGGATTTCTCTATACAATGTTGGGTCGCTATCGCTATTGGGGATCGACTTTAAGCCTTTGTGATCAGGGGTATTAGAACCTTTAGTTTAGTTACTTAAACCGCAGTTGTCTTTGATAGCTGTGTTGAGCCGAATGGATACAAGCCAGAGAGAAAGAGAGAAAGGTAAAAAAAAAGCCGGTGACCCACCTTAATGATATACAGTCAAACATTCTTATACATTATATATTTGTAACTGGCATGAGTTCTATAAATATATCTGGAGACACATTATATGAGTGAGAGAACTATTTCTTATTGCTAATCTGGCAACCTCTGCGTCATATGAGTCTGAAGGGGTTAATATATTTTTCAGTTTCCTCGCTAGACCACCATCAAGCTTAGAAAAACACCCCCTAGACCCTCTTTCAAGATAAATTAGTACATTTTTCGGTAGAAAAAAATTCCGGCCAAAGGCCGGTTCCTTCTAAAATTAGAGGCTCGCTTTCGCTCGCCAGGAAAAAATCGACACCTACAAGGCACGAAAGGTCTTAACATTGACAACAAAATGAGGCGAAAGGTCTGAAAATCGCCAAACTAACGGAACGAATGTCTTAAAACCTCAAAACTAATATGCTAAACATGAGGGAGAAGGGGGTCCACAAAAAGCGAGTACTACCCCCTTCACTGACACTGACACATAGTTATATACACATTTTACATCATTAATGGAACTTTCAACCCAGGTAATTATTTTGGTTTACAATTTACAAGATAATTGACCCCTTGCGAGTTTCAGGTTATAAGGAAGTTGGAGCCGTAAACATAGATATACAACAGGAATGTAATGATAGCAATGCAGGTTTCTGATGGCTAAAGAGTAGGTTGAATTGGATGTTATGTATATATATATATATATATATATATATATATATATATATATAAATGCCCTACCACCGTCTTTTAGCTGGTCATTCTGCTAAATATCGATGTCTACGGCTCCAACTTCCTTATAGCCTGAAACTCGCAAGTGGTCAATTTACAACATCGGAACCCGCCGTGTTTACATACCTCCGTTTTCTTTGTGTGTATTAGTCACAAGTCGCGTTTTCTACCAAGCAAGTCAACTTCAGCTCATAGCTCTTTAAGGGGGCCCACCTCGCTTGTTTTCTCTTTCTCTCCCTCTCTCTTTGGCTTGTATCCATTCGGTCCCATTCAGCCTACTGTTATAAGAAATTTACCCCCATCCAGGTGTCAATATTTCCCTAGCGAGCGGTAGCGAGCCAGCATATATATATTTTTTATTTGACAGCAAGCTAAATTTGTACATTTTTCGATACAAAAATTTCTCCGGCAAAGCCGGATTTCTCCATACAATTCTGGCTCGCTATCGCTCGCCAGGAAGATATCAACACCTGGATGGGGATAAAAGTCTTAAAACAGTTCGATGAATGGGGCCGAATGGATACAAGCCAGGGAAAGAGAGAAAGGGAGAGAAAGATAAAAAAAAAACGCTGACCCCCCTTAATTTTCGAAGCACTTAGACTTGTTAGACTTGCTGTTCAAACGGATGGCAAGGCTCTTATTATGTATTGCTTTTGAGTAGGAGTTAACCCTTCTACCACCATTATATATATATATATATATATATATATATATATATATATATATATATATATATATGAGTTGAAATAAGTTGCTGATTTTTTTAACTTGCCTGGTAGAGAATGTGACCTCCTTTGTAACTCCTTTGTAACTTACATCCGAGACACCGAACAACGAAGAACGCCGCTAGCAACTAAAATCATTCTAACCCCGCCGTAAATAAACTCATTCTAACCCCGCAGTCACCGCAAGACACAATAAGCAAAGTGACGGATAGGACGGGTTAAGGTGTGTTGTACCGGGCCGAGTGGGGAATTGAGGTCTCTATAGTCTGTTTCTTCCCACCTGGTGGTAAATTGCTATGTCCTCTTATTGATTATTCCACTATTATGCAGATTTGGTAGCGAAATCCGTTGTTAATAATAAAAACTTGGCATTAACCCTCTCCGACATATGCAGCGATTTTGAGCCTATTAGGGATACTTTAAAGCATTTGTTTCCATCAGGGGTATTTAGAAACCTTTAGTTTAGTTACTTCAACCTCTGCAGTTGTCTTTGAGTTAGCTGTGTTGAGCCTATTGGGGATACTTTAAAGCCTTTGTTACCATCAGGGGTATTTAGAAACCTTTAGTTTAGTTACTTCAACCTCTGCAGTTGTCTTTGAGTTAGCTGTGTTGAGCCTATTGGGGATACTTTAAAGCCTTTGTTACCATCAGGGGTATTTACAAACCTTTAGTTTAGTTACTTCAACCTCTGCAGTTGTCTTTGAGTTAGCTGTGTTGAGCCTATTGGGGATACTTTAAAGCCTTTGTTACCATCAGGGGTATTTACAAACCTTTAGTTTAGTTACTTCAACCTATGCAGTTGTCTTTGAGTTAGCTGTGGGCAGAAAACTAATTTTGGAGAGGTAATTATAAGAGTGAGAGAACTCTATTTCTTATTGCTAATCTGGCAACCACTGCGTCATATGAGTCTGAAGGGGTTAATATAAAGCAGAGACATAGTATTTCTTTGTTAGTTATCGAGAAAACAATTGTTAAGGAATTCAATATATGAAATAAAACCAAGTATAGGTGACTTGAATGGCTAAAATATGTTGGGGGTAGATTTATGGATTTCAGTACATGCTTAACCCGTGAACTGCTGATACCCATGTCAAAAATTAAAAAGGGAGGGGGGGGAGTTAAGGAAGGGAGGTAAGTCTTAAATGAATTGGGTATATGGTTTTAGGTCTCAGTTGTTTTCATATGAGAGATGAACTGAAAGAATGTTTGGAAAAGGGTAACGAACTAAAGGTTTTGTTT
Organism: Paralithodes platypus; assembly: GCA_032716605.1. Classification (NCBI taxonomy): domain Eukaryota; kingdom Metazoa; phylum Arthropoda; class Malacostraca; order Decapoda; family Lithodidae; genus Paralithodes; species Paralithodes platypus. The sequence goes on from CM064560.1 coordinate 8,710,950, forward strand.
TATCTTCGAGTCGTGGGGCTTAAACTACTAACTTGAAAGCCCATTATATATTTAGGGGTAGGGATTCGCGGGTCGCAGTTTATCAGTATCATGTGCTAAAAACTTACTTGAAGGACTAAAATACGTTTGGGTATGGTTAAAAGGCCACATTATGCTTCACACCCTGGTGTTATACACAAATAAATATACGCCTCTGTCTGTAAAAAGTAATCCAAAATTCTTCTTCAATTGTCTGTATAATGTTCAGAGCAAACAGAAAGTCACCGTCTAGACTATTTTTCGATCATATACATCCACCCACGACAGAGATGAGTTTTGTTTACTTCTGCAGCCATAGTGAAGAATATTTCTTCGGACAAAAGTGAACTCGAATGCAAGGGTTGGGGAAGCCCGAACCTTGAGATCTTAGTCATTAAGGGGAGGTTTCTAGTTTGTTTCCTACTCCTCCAGCAATCTTAAAATTTCACCCCCTTGACCCCCTTTCAAGATAAATTTGTACATTTTTCGGTAGAAAAATGTCCCGGCCGAAGGCCGATTACTCTTAAATTACAGGCTCGCTATCGCTCGCCAGGATAAAATCGACACCTAAATGGCACGAAAGGTCTTAAAATTGACAGAATGGGGCGGAAATTCTTAAAAATCACCAAAGTAATGGGGCAAACGTCTTAGAATCTCAAAAGCAATGGGGCTAGACATGAGGGAGAAAGGGGTCTAGAAAAAAGTCCCTCAAGTGGAAATCTCCCCTTAAAGCAAACATGTAGGTTAGTGGATTAGATTGCAATTAGAAGTTTTGTAACGACTCTCATGGTTTGCCAAAGTATCTATCCATAATTCCAAGGACATGAATAGAATATAAACGCGGATGGGAGTCATTACGTTTATAAAATGGGGTACGTAGCTCCTTCGCCCAGTACAACACACCCTCGGCCCAAATAAAAGACACACAAAGTCGCCCACGTAAGTTCTGTTCCTCTCCGTGATGATCTTATACATGGACATATATTTTGCATGATTGAATTACGAGTGTAGTTTCTCACGCAGTCGCTAACTCCTATGATACTCTGTTTCTTTTCAACTGACGGTAAATTGCAAAGTTTCCATCAAGATTTCTCAGTTATTGTGAAGATTGTTTATCTTAATAGGTAAGTAATTAAGATGAAGATATGGCAATTTACCATCAGCTGGGAGAAAAGAACAGAACTCACTTAGGCATCCGTACTAATACAAGCGGTCCAAAACTTCAGCTAAGCTCGTAGTGTTGGAACCTGAGCGGTGAGGGAAGACTTCTAAAAAAACGCGCCTCTAGACTTCTAAAAAAAAACGCGCCTCTAGACTTCTAAAAAACGCGTCTCTAGACTTCTAAAAAACGCGTCTCTAGACTTCTAAAAAAACGCGCTTCTACACTTCGCTGTGGTGGATATGTCTAGCTTACCTTGTTTAAGGGGGCCCACCTTGTGTTTTTCTCTCTATCTCCCTCTCTCTCTTGGTTGTATCCATTCGGCCCCATTCAGCCTACTGTTTTAAGACATTTATCCCCATCCAAGTGTCGATTTTTTCTTGGCGAGCAATAGCGAGCCAGCATATTTTTAAACATGTTTTCAACAGCAGGCTAAATTTGTACATTTTTCGATTAAAAAATGTCTACGGCGAAGCACGATCTCTTCATACAATGCTGGCTCGCTATCGCTCCCTAGGAAGAAATCGACACCTGGATGGGGATAAACGTCTTAAAACAGTAGGCTGAATCGGGCAGAATGGATACAAGCCAGAGAAAGAGAGAAAAGAAGAGAAAACAAAAGCAGGCCACCCCCCCATGTCAGAAGAAACCTAGGGCGTTGGTGGAACAAGAATTATATTAACCCTTTCGGTACCGGTGACGTTTATTTTAATATTATGTTCTGATTAGATGATCATATTCAGCTTTAAAAGGACCTCTAGCCATTAAGGGGAGGCAGACCGTTTGTTTGGTCTATTAATTCATATATTCATATATTTGTTTTAGTTTCCTCCCTAGACCTCCATCAAGCTTAGAAAAACACACCCTTGAAGATAAATTTGTACATTTTTCGGTAGAAAAATTTCCCGGCCCAAGGCCGGTTCCTCTTGAAATTGCAGGCTCGCTATCGCTCGCCAGGAAATAATCGATAGCTAAATGGCACGAAAGGTCTTAAACTTGACAACGAAATGGGGGCAAATGTGTTAAAATCGCCAAACTAATGGGCCGAACGTCTTATAATTTCAAAACTAGTGGGGCTAAACATCCAAACTAATAGGCCGAACGTCTTATAATTTCAAAAACTAGTGGGGCTAAACATGAGGGAGAAGGGGGTGTCCAGAAAAACGGTCTGCCTCCCCTTAAACAAGCTTCGAACTATCTCTCTCACTTAGCCTTTCTCACGACCACAGATCCTTCTTAAGCTGCACATAAGCGTCTTAATATAGCTAGCAAAGTAGTATACAGGCGTTTCCGGTACAGAAGGGGTAATAACAATAATAATAATAATAATAATAATAATAATAACAATAATAATAATAATAATAATAATAATAATAATAATAATAATAACAATAATAATAATAATAATAATAATAATAATAATAATAATAATACTAATAACAGTCACATGTGCCCAAAAAAAGTCCTAAAAGTAAGGGAGCCCACCTAGCTTTTTGTTTTCTTTCTCTCCCTCTCTCTTTGGCTTGTATCCATTCGGCCCCATTCAACCTACTATTTTAGGACGTTTACCCCCATCCAGGTGTCAATGTTTTCCTGGTGAGCGGTAGCGAGCCAGCATGTATATTTTTTTGTTTTGAGAGCAAGTTAAATTTGTACATTTTTTCGATGGAAAAATGTCTCCGGCGAAGCCGGTTTTCTCCATACAATATTGGTTCGCTATCGCTCGCCAGGAAGATATCGACACCTGGATGGGGATAAACGTCTTAAAACAGTTGGCTGAATGGGGCCGAATGGATACAAGCCAGAGAAAGAGAGAAAAGGAGAGAAAGATAAAAAAAGCAGGTGACCCCTCTTTAAAGGTACACTTATGGATGATGGTTAAGCCGGTATCACACGAGCGCTTTTTCACTCAACTTTTATCCTCAACACTGGTCTGGCAGCTTATGACGTCAACATTAAATAGTTTGCCTATCACCTAAATTCATCTATCATCAGTCTAGTTTCCGATACCAGTGCAAAAATTCTCCAGAAATGTTGCCAGAATTTTTTTGATAATCGAATGTTGACTATAAAATCTCTCGTGTGATACCGGCTTAAATACAGAGAGGCAGGTTTGGACCTTTGTGCATATACCGATATATATATATATATATATATATATATATATATAAAACAAGTCTACTCCTATAGCTACATCCTGTTATCACTAAATAAAGGAGTTTTAATCAATTCAGTCCGAACATTATTCCTTTTATTCTGGCCTTTTATTAGACGATTTTAGGCAGCTTAGGGAGGACGTGTAGTGTTCAGAGAGGTTGTATAATATCTCCACGACTTCGTAAAGCATGCCTAAACACAGTCAAAATCGTCTAATGGTAGCCAGAAAAAAAAATAGGAAAAAATAACTTATATTATAGGTTTCTGATGGATAAAGTAGTTTGTGGAATTGGGTTTTATGTATTATATATGAACTACAACCGTATTTTAGCTGGTCATTCTGCTAAATACCGATGTCTACAACTCCAACTTCCTTATAGAACGCAACTCGCAAGTGGTCAATTGTGGGGGGGGGGGTCTAGACAAAATCACCTCCCAAAAATCTCGCCCCCTCGGACAAAATACCCCCCCACCCCCTCCCTCTGCCCTACCAAATATATCGGCTGAATTCGGAAATGGTAGGTTTTTGCTGTCCTTGTCTTCCTCTTTTTCTTTTCTCTTTCCTTGTTTCTTTTTATAAGTGTGTTTTTTTTTTTAATTTTGTTTTGTGGTCGAGTTCATAAGTAATTAAATGTATATGATGTTATAATTAAACTCACTATTTAGTTTTGTGAAATAAATCTCCTCGTATGGTAACTTGTGTTGGTGGTGTAATGGTTTAGATGTTTTTGTTCTGGGTGTGGTGTCCCGAGTTCGAATCCCCGGGAGGACCATATGCTTTCATTAGTTTATTCAAGTGCATTGCGGTTTGTAATTGATGTTGGTGGTGTAATGGTTTAGTTTATATGCTTGTGTTCTGGGTGTGGTGTCCCGAGTTCGAATCCCCGGGAGGACCATATGCTTGCATTAGTGTATTCAAGTGCATTGCGGTTTGTAATTGATGTTGGTGGTGTAATGGTTTAGTTTATATGCTTGTGTTCTGGGTGTGGTGTCCCGAGTTCGAATCTCCGGGAGGACCATATGCTTGCATTAGTGTATTCAAGTGCATTGCGGTTTGTAATTGATGTTGGTGGTGTAATGGTTTAGTTTAGATGCTTATGTTCTGGGTGTGGTGTCCCGAGTTCGAATCTCCGGGAGGACCATATGCTTGCATTAGTGTATTCAAGTGCATTGCGGTTTGTAATTGATAATTAATGTTAAGAACGGGGTGTTACTTAAAACAATCACAAAAAGTTTCAAATACAAATATGAAGGTCTTGCAAATCTATCCATTTAGCTTGAACAAATTAATTATATATTTATGCATATTAACCCCTTGAAGCTCTGACGCGTGTTTAGCAGTTTATTGTTGGCTATCAATAGACGATTTTATGCAGCTTAGGAAGGATATGTGGGTATTAAAAGGGTAAAGACTATCTCAATCAACCCTCTGACTTCCATATACCCTTCCTAATCTGAATAAAATCGTCAAATAATAGCCAGAAAAGAACAAAGGTTATTAGTCAAACCCATATAATTATACTCTCGTCGGCAAGGTAATAAATTAGCCTTCACCGCCACCCTACCTTCTGAAATCCCTCTTATGGTACCTAAAGGGCTAATACATCTGGTCCTAATGTGCGAACCTTATTGAGAGGGTGGAGGGTGGAGGGTGAGGGTTGGAGGTGGATAGTGGAAGGAGGAGGAGGAGGAGGAGGCGGCGGAAGAGGAGGAGGAGGAGGAGGAACGAAAGAGGAGTGGGAAGAGAGGGTGAATAAGGAGGATGTAGAGGAGGAGAGGAGGGATTGGGGAGGTGATAAGAAAAAGAAGCAAAACAAAAGAAGGAGAAGAAGAAGAAGAGGGAAGGAGTTAAGAAATATAAAAATAATGGTATATAAAACGAAGCATAAATTAGAGGTAAATATTGAATGAGAGAGTGTGTGTGTGTGAGAGTATGTGTGTGTGTGTGTGTGTGAGTATGTATGTGTGTGTGAGTGTGCGCAGCGAGATTGTAAGATTAGCACTATTTTGTTTCGTGATCCTTCCTGCCTTCAAAAGTACCAAGAGTGGGGCTATTAACCAAACGAGACTCTTAGAGTGCTGCGCGGAAAATGAGCACCTAATTATGTCAGTGCTTCCGGCCTGGTATTAAATGTTATTATTATTTGGGGATTAAAACCTCTTGGATTAAGACCTGGCTTAAAAACCTCCTGGATTAAAACCTCCTGGATTAAAACCTGGATTAAAACCTCCTGGATTAAAACTTCCTGGATAAAAAGCAAGGTGGCGGCTATGTGGCTTCCGAAGAATACAAGGTGGCGGATATACGTATGTCATTAATATATATATATATATACACGCATCATT
>CM064560.1:8724129-8746629 GCA_032716605.1 Paralithodes platypus
ACCATATCAGCAATAATCACCACCCACCAGCACCTCCATACCCCCCTCCCCCTCCCCAACCAATCCACCACATCACCACTCCACACAACCACCACCATCACCACCACACACTCACTACCCATCACCACCTCCATCCCCCCACGCTCCCTCCCTAACCAATCCACCACATTACCACTCCACATCATCACCAAAGAACCACCACCACCATCACCACATCAACACCACCCCAACCATCAGGGTGTGAAACGAAAGGCGAGTCCATTATTGTAGTCTTTATTGCTGTATATGTAAGGATAAATTTGGGGTTTGTAGTTCAAATTATATCTTTGGAAGTGATATAATGGCCAACATAATAATAACAGGTAACGCCAACGAACTGGACAATAATCTTGACCCCTTAACTTCTTCTAACTCCAAAGGAATGAAAACAATCAGGCTGAAATTCAACTCATTTGGGAAGAGTCCACTAGGTAATAGGTGTGGATAATTACAGCCAGTTTGCTCTAGTCCCTTTAGAGTTACAAAGTGGTTAGGGATCGAGATAATTGTCAAGTTCGTTGGCGCTACCTATAGTTCATGTAAATTGTCTTGTATTCCTTCTCATATTAATCCAGGTCTTCCAACCAAATTGCTCATACCCAGCCAACCACCACCAAGACAATCACCACAATCACCACAATCACCTCCCACCACCCCAATCACCCCCTCCAGTCAGCTAACCTGGACAAACAGACCAATTCTCTCCGTTAACGACTTCCCATCAGCCTACCCTTCCCAATGATTACCTCTCCAAGACTCCAGGGATCCCTACCTTCATCAAGCTTAAAAAAACACCCCCTAGACCCCACTTCCCAATGATTACCTCTCCAAGACTCTGGAGACCCCTACCTCAATCAAGCTTAATAAACACTCCCTAGACCCCCCTGCAAGCTAAAAAAAAACACACACCCCCTAGACCCCCCTTCAAGATAAAAAAAAAATAAAAATAGACCACCCTTCAAGATAAAAAAAAAAAAAAAAAACTATACCCCCCTTCAAGATAAAAAAAAACACCCCCTAGACCCCCCTTCAAGATAAATTGTCTACCGAAAAATGTACAAATTTATCTTGAAAGGGAGTCTAAGGGGGTGTAATTCTAGGGTTGATGGAGGTCTAGGGAACAAACCAAAAACCTCCCTTAATGTTGTCCCCTCTATCCACAGACCTCCCTATGCTACCATCTACCTATCCGTCTCTCACCCACAGATACCCCCACACCCCCACTTTCTCTCTCCCTCACCCCACACCCCCACATTCTCTCTCCCTCCCACAGACTTTCCTATACTGCCATCTACCTATCTGTCGCTCACCAAAGATACACTCCCCACACCCAACATTCTCTCTCCCTCACCCCACACCCCACATTCTCTCTCTCCCTCCTCCACAGACCTTCCTATGCTGCCATCTACCTATCTATCTCTCACCCACAGATACACCCCCACACCCCACACCTCTTTCTCACCTATCTACCTGCCCCTCACCACCACCTACCACCCACACATAACCCCAATCTCCTCCCATCCCACCTCCACCTCACTAACTCCCACCTAACACCCCAATCCCCTCTTATCCCACCCCTCACCCCCACACACACACCAAATCCCCAATCCCCATCCCCATCCCAACCCCAACCCCTCCTCATTCACTCCCATCCCCTCCCACTGTCACCCCCCCCGCCCCACCCCCTGCCTTTCTAATGGGCCTGCTGACTTTAAACTCCCAACTTTTTTTCTCCCTCTCTCGCTATCACCTCACTCCTCCTCCTCCTCCTCCTCCTCCTCCTCTGCTGAGCCACTAGACACTTCAGTTCGACCATTAAGGGGAGATTTTTAGTTTCCTCGCTAGACCTCCATCAAACTTAAAATGACACCCCCTAGACCCCTTTCAAGATAAATTTGTACATTTTTCGGTAGAAAAATGACACGGCCGAAGGCCGGTTTCTCTTACATTACAGGCTCGTTATCGCTCGCCAGGAAAAAGTCGACACCTAAATGGCACGAAAGGTACCTTAACCCCTCCAGTAATTAACAGGCATCGAACCACCTCACAGAACCATTTTTACTATCACAGATCCTTCGTAATCTGCACAAAATCGTTAAATATAGCAAGAATAAAGTTAAAAGGGGGTAATTATATGCTTGATGGAGGTCTAGGGAACAATCTATAAACCTGAAGGGGGTCTAGGGGGGGGGGGGGGGGGGGAGGGATGTAATTATAAGCTTGATGGAGGTCTAGGGAACAATCTAAAAACCTCCCCTTAAGGTTACTTGCTGATTCTATTGTATTTTATTGTATTTATTTTTTCCAGATACCCCCGTTCAGGCTTCGAACCCCGTGAGTACCAAACGCTTGAATGTATTTATGTATATGTGTGTGTGTGTGTGTGTATGTATGTATGTGTGTATGTATGCGTGTATGTATGTATGCGTATATGTATGTATGTATGTATGTATGTATGTTTTTGTTTCTCTGCGTTCCATGTAGTCGTTCTCTAGACATACAGTACACACACACACACACACACACACACATTTCTACTTTAAGGGAGCCCACCTCGTTTTTTGTTCTCTTTCTCTCCCTCTCTCTTTGGCTTGTATCCATTCGGCCCCATTCAGCATATACTGTTTTACGACGTTTATCCCCATCCAGGTGTAAATATTTTCCTGGCGAGCGGTAGCGAGCCAGCATATATATATTTTTGTTTTGGCAGCAAGCTAAACTTGTATATTTTTCGATAGAAACATTTCTCCGGCGAAGCCGGATTTCTCCATACAATGCTGACTCGCTATCGCTCGTCAGGAACAAATCGACACCTGGATGGGGATAAACGTCTCAAAACAGTTGGCTGAATGGGGCCGAATGGATACAAGTCAGGGAAAGAGAGAAGAGGAGAGAAAGATTTAAAAAAAAAACGGTGACCCACCTTAATTAATCCTGTATCCAAACAACAGACTAAGAACGACTTACTATTAACAGGCTATCACTATTTCACAAACCTCCTCCTTTCCTTTGTTATTTTATATAATTCGTATGTGTGTACTAAATAATAAAGTATAATACATATTTACGTAATAATAATAATAATAACAATAATAATAATAATAATAATAATAATAACAATGATAATAATAATAACAATAACTTAACATGCATCAGCGTAGGTAAACATTTCATATTTTTAGGTAAACAATTCATATTTTAGGTAAACCATCATATATTTTGTTCAATAACACTGACTCAACTTACTGTAGGTAAACAATTCTTATTTTAGGTAAACAAATCGTATTTTTAGGTAAACAATTCATATTTTAGGTAAACAATTCGTATTTTAGGTAAACAATTCGTATTTTAGGTAAACAATTCGTATTTTAGGTAAACAATTCATATTTTTAGGTAAACAATTCACATTTTAGGTAAACAATTCTTATGTTTTTGTCAATAACACTGACTCAACTTACTGTAGGTAAACAATTCTTATTTTATGTAAACCATTCATATTTTAGGTAAACAAAACATATTTTTAGGTAAACAATTCATATTTTAGGTAAACAAATCGTATTTTAGGTAAACAATTCATATATTAGGTAAACTATTCACATTTTAGGTAAACAATTCGTATGATTGTTTTCAATAACACTGACTCAACGTAAGTAAACAATTCTTATTTTAGGTAAACATTTCATATTTTAGGTAAACAATTCATATTTTTAGGTAAACCATTCATATTTTTAGGTAAACCATTCATATTTTTGGTAAGCAATTCATATTTTTAGATAAACAATTCATATTTTAGGTAAACAGTTCTTATTTTTAGGTAAACAATTCTTATTTTTAGGTAAACTATTCGTATTATTAGGTAAACCATTCTTATTATTAGGTCACCAATTCGTATTATTAGGTAAACCATTCGTATTATTAGGTAGGCTAAACAATTCGTTTTTAGGTCAACAATTATTCTTATTTTTCTCAATAATGCTAACTTAAAATGACATAGCGTAGGTAAACATTTGTTTTAAATAACAATATATTTAAGGGGAGATTTCCACTTGAGGTTTTTTTTTCTGGACCCCTTTCTCTCTCATGTTTAGCCCCGTTGCTTTTTAGATTTTAAGACGCTCGCCCCCTTTAGTTTGGCGATTTTAAGAACTTTCGACCCATTTCTGTCAATTTTAAGAACTTTCGTGCCATTTAGGTGTCGATTTTTTCCTGGCGAGCGATAGCGAGCCTGTAATTTGAGAGGAACCGGCCTTCGGCCAGGAAATTTTTCTACCGAAAAATGTACAAATTTATCTTGAAAGGGGGTCTAGGGGGTGTAATTTTAAGCTTGATGGAGTTCTAGGGAAGAAACTAAATACCTCCCCTTAAATGCATTCCCAACGTCATCGGAATATAAGGGCATCTAGAATAATCAGCAATGTAGTCAAATAATGTGTTGGCTTTTTATTTTCAACACATGCAATACAATATCGCAAATCATACCATCGTAAATACAGCCGATATATTTGCAAACTCCCATACACAAACCCTCAAAGAATCAATGGTATTTGCTTGAATATATATATATATATATATATATATATATATATATATATATATATATATATATACTGTATACTGTATATATATATATACAATATATATATTATTTTTCAATGTTTTAAAAACTTTGACAAACATGTGTCACTTGCCAAACAGTAATTCGAATGCTATGTATATAAATGAAATGCTTTAAAATTCTCCATAAGAAATTATCACAAATACAGAGTCAAATATTATGCCATACAAATAATGCCTTTATCTTTTCAATTGTTTCAACTGACAGCGAATGATCTGGCCAAATATATATATATAACAACATTTCACAATATAACAATCCGCCAAATATAAATCCACTGTTATCCATTTTTTTTTCTATCAACATTATATTTTTCCAATTCGATATACACACTATATTAAGGGGAGATTTCCACTTGAGGGATTTTTTTACTGAACTCCTTTCTCATTCAGGTTTTAGCCCCATTGATTTTGAGATTTTAAGACGTTTGCCCCATTAGTTTGGCGATTTTAGGAACTTTCGCCCAATTTCTGTCAATTTTAAGATCTTTCGTGTCACTTAGGGGTCAATTTTTTCCTGGCGAGCGATAGCGAGCCTGTAATTTAAGAGGAACCGGCCTTCGGCCGGGAAATTTTTCTACCGAAAAATGTACAAATTTAGCTTGAAAGAGGGTCTAGAATGTGTAATTTTAAGCTTGATGGAGGTCTAGGGAACAAACTAGAAACCTCCCCTTAAATATCAACTTATGTTTTCACTTCCAGAAAGTACTGCCCTTATCCAACGTCAATTTCAATACATATCAACACCTGGATGGGGTTAAACGTCTTAAAACAGTAGGCTGAATGGGGCCGAATGAATACAACCCAGAGAGAGAGAGGGAGAGAGAGGGAGAAAAAAACGAGGGTGGGCTCCTTAAAATCCCCTGTATCCCCTTCACATTTCCAATAAAGTCCAAAACAGCTTCGTAAAGACTCTATATATTCACATTTTGTCACCAACCAACCTTACTGCTAAACTCAATTAACCCGTCCAGTACCAGGGACGTCCTTTTCATTATATTCTGGCAACTATTAGACGATTTTATTCAGCTTAGGAAGGACCTCTAGCAATAATATGGCTTCATAATATCTCAGCCAACCCTTTTAACTACAGCAGATCCTTCCCAAGCTGCATAATATTGTTACAATATAGCTAGCATAAAATATAGCACACGTCGCTGGTACTCAAAGGGTTAATGAAATCAACAAATACATGTGGCACTCCAAGGACTCGAACCTAGGACGCTCACACCGAAATTCCGCGCACTTATGCATTACGCTATCCAGACAGTTAAAGAATTATGCACAAGCCTACGATTTATTATGCAGTTTCGAATCCTGCATATTAATCTGAGTATGTATAATATTGTATAATAAATCCACGTTCATTTATTGTATTTTCCTTGCATTTGATTTGATTTCATTTTATCCAATTCAATTTGGTTTAATTTCATTTTTTTTCATAGACCTTCATTTTATTTTATTTTATTTTAATAACTTTAATTTGTTGGAATTTTCACTTCATTTTATCCACTTTAATTTGGTTTCATTTCATTTCACTTCTTGTTATCCACTTTAATTGTGTTTTATTTTATTTCACTTTATTTTATCCACTTTAATTTTGTTTCATTTCACTTTATTTTATCCACTTTAATTGAGTTTCATTTCATTTCACTTCAATTCATCTACTTTAATTGTGTTTCATCTTATGTCACTTATTTCATCCACTTTAATGGTGTTTCATTTTATTTCACTTATTTCATCCACTTTAATTTGGTTTCATTTCATTACACTTCATTTTATCCACTTTAATTTTGTTTAATTGTATTTCACTTTATTTTATCCACTTTAATTTTGTTTACTTTTCACTTCATTTCATCCAATTTAATTTTGTTTCATTTCATCCACTTTAATTGTGTTTCATTTTATTCCACTTATTTCATCCACTTTAATTTTGTTTCATTGTATTTCATTTTATTTCATCCTCTTTCGTTTCCCCCATGTTCTAATAAAGTGGTGGGTTGTTAAAAAACAAATTCAGATTAGAAAGGTTGGCAGCCTCTTAACCCCTTCACTGCCGGGGATGTCTTTTACTCACATTTTATCGATCTTTAGACAATTTTATACAACTAACGAATGACGTGTGTTAGTTAAGATAATGAATTGGGATACTTGGAAGCCATTTAATTAGTGCATACCCTTCCTAAGCTAAATAAAATTGTCTAATAATTGCCAGAAGATAATGAAAAGACGACCTCGGTACAGAAAAGGGTTAACTAGGAAGGAGCGAGCACCACTTAACTAACCCACAGACACTTAGGTTAAGGGGGCCCACCTCATTTGTTTTTTTCTCTCTCTCTCTGAGTTGTATCCATTCAGCCCCATACAGCCTACTGTTTTAAGACGTTTATCACCATCCAAGTGTCATTTTTTTCCTGCCGAGCAGTAGCGATCCAGCATATTTTTTAATATGTTTTTGACAGCAGGCTTCATTTGTACATTTTTCGATAGAAAAATTTCTCCGGAAGCCGGATCTCTCCATACAATGCTGGCTCGCTATTGCTCGCCAGGGAGAAATCGACACCTGGATGGGGATAAATGTCTTCACAGTAGGCTGAATGGGGCCGAATGGATACAAGCCAGAGAAAGAGAGAAAAGGAGAGAAAAGGAGCAAGTGACCCCCCTTAACAAGGACTGGACACCCAAACCACATTTTGGACTTTAGTTGACATCAGTTTTTTTTGTAGAGACCATTGACACTGAATAGAATATTCTATGTATGCAGGTGTTTAGAGGCTTATGCTAATTATGGGTACTTTGGTCATAAATTTCGTCTTCAACCCTTCTGTACAGTCAGCCTAATAAGTGATGTCTCGGCACCTATTATGTTTCGATCAATAATTGGTATCAGCAATATTTTCACATGATTTTTTTTTTTTTTTTTTTAGTGAGATATACCAACATGTTCCTACCCTTACGCACCCTATTCAACATCTGGCAGACATTAATACAGCACAGAGCGAGCCAAACGTAATGCCAGCTGAGACATGACTTATTAGCGCCACTGTACCATCGACATTCTTCTTATTTTCTTCTGGCTACGACTAATGGATATTATTCAGTTTATGAAGGACCTCTAGCAATTACTGTATGGCTTCGAACTATCTTAATCAACCCTTTTAACTACCACAGATCCTTCTTAAGCTGCACAAAATCATCTAATTATAGCTAGAAGAAAACTATAACAGACGTCACGGGTATAGTATGGGTTAACAAACACTTTACATATGCATTTATTCTCTTTTTCTAACTTTCCAAATTGAGCTTTTAGGGGTTTCAATCTGCATTTAAATTTATCCTCTTTGTTGAACTTCCCAAATTGATCTCTTGGGTGTATAGTCTGAGTTTACAATCTTTCTTCTCTGTTTAGCATTCCAAAATAATCTCTTGGGGGTCCAGTCTGCGAACTCCAAAGGATCTCTCGGGCAGACGGTGGACTCTTCGTTAACGAGCTGGTGAGGCAGTGAGCGGAGGAGGGGCGAATATCCTTGTACTCACTTTAAACGGCCACCTCACACGGACTGCTATATACCCATTTGTTTAGCCTGGTAACGATTCTGGCTACGCTGTACTCTTTCGCTGACGTGTGACTTAGCTGATCTGTTTACGATCGTCATTAATTCTAGATACTAACTTAATACTGGAGTGTCTTAGTCAACACTTGTGATTGACTTTGGGCATTTTATTTAAGAATCAGATGCCAGAATCGGTGTTTTGCTTGTTAAATGTCAGAAAAATGTCCGTGTAATGCGACCTTATTTGTCTACCGGGGAGGAGGGGAGAGTGATTGGAGGAGCTGGAGGGGATCTAAACACACAGAATGGAACCTGCACCCCTCTATCCCTGTATCAACTATCTATGCTCCATCGTCGTTACCTTGGATCTTCAGACATCCAAGTAAGCACCCGAGTGACGGAACCAAGAAGATCGAGGCCTGCTTAGAAAGGGGCACTAGCGTCACCCCATAGTATACTTGGCCACAGAAGGTACTTGCCCAACCCTTCTGGTCCTCTGCTGTGTAAGCCTGCGACCTGTGACCTATGCTGACCTTGGATCTTCTACCCAAGCCATCGGGTCACGGAGTCTCGTATTATCTGCTGGATCACTATCTGCTGCAAGAGGGGCACCAGTTTCACCCAAAGTATACTCGGGTACAGAAGGCAATTCCCGCTTCCTTCTGGTTCTCCTCTGCATAATCATCCATAGACTTAAGCAAGCCTCGGCTCTCCACTCACCCAAGCAAGCACTGGACCCACGGAGCCACGGAGATTCATAGTAACTGCCATACGACGCCCGGTTGAGGAAGGGTCGCCTGGTCATCAAAGGGTGCAGGGGTAGTAGTGGAGGTACTGGTGTGAAGGTACTGGTGGTACTTGTGGTGGCACCGTTGGTACGATATGCACGATGATAACATACAAGAACCTGATCATACCAAGGAGATTATTTGTATGTGTTGGTAAGCTGCAGAGAATAGAGCATAATGTAAAATAATATAAATAAACAATGGAGTCTAATCTAGATTATCCAAAAGTCTTTTAAATATGCCTTAACCTTATTTAGTTATTCTAGAACCAGAGGTCAATCTAACATAATTATATAGGCTACTCGGGAACTAGTTTTCACGTTTTGTATATTAATAAGGATATAGAACAAAATTAAATAAGCTACACATGCATACCATGCAAAACTAGGTAACATACTCAAAATTCATGAATGCCATATTTGACAAATATAAATTATGTGAAATATTCGAATTATGTATTCAAGAGAATTGGTATAATTTCAAAAGTTAGTAAATCAGAATATAATGAACAAAAGCATTGGTCACTTACTGCCAATAGATATGAAGATAATGAGCATGACGATGACCGAGATAGCTGGGAGGTCCTCGAAGCCAACCCCCAGGACGATGAACCCGGAGTTGACCAGCACCAGGCCCACACTGCCCAGGAAGACCCCCAACCAGCACAGCCGCAGCATGTCCGCATACCGCCAAGGTGGAGCCTCGTGTTCGTCGGACATATAGACCTCGACAGTACTACTCCACTCTTCTAGGTACACCGGCGTCACCACCATCCCGGGGCCGATGTCGATGGTCCGCAGCCCACCGTCCAGGAGGTTGTCTGTGCTGCCTATCTTCCGCGAGGTTAGGATGTTGGGGGTAGGCTTCCTGGTGTTGATGGTGGCTATACTGTCACCCTCACTCTTTCTGGTGTTGGCCTCATTAGCTCTGTTAGTTCTCGGGGTCGACAGGAGGTCAATCGAGCCCCTCTTCCCCCGGTTTAGGTTATCGACGCTGCCCATTTTGGAGTTCACATCCGCCTGGAGGATCCGCCCATTGGTGTAAGGCTCCCCCGACGTGACATCTGCGAGTATTGGGTCACAGGCTAGCAGGACAAGGTGATTTGGCGCCATGACTCTCAACAGCTCCCCGCCCGTCCCCAGGTCGAGAAGTGCTGGACACGCCCCATCTCCCCGTGCCAACCGCTTAGCTCGAGCCATCACCGCCTCTACCTGCCGCGCCCGGTACCGTGCATAGCGCCGGTACCCCATCGCTGATATTGTCGTTACCAGAACTGTTGATAAATAATAGGCAGAGGTTACGAGATTACAGTGATTAGAAAGAAAATTGTTAAGACTTGTGAAGTAAATAGGAACTATTTTATGAGGAGCTCTTCAATGACAATTGTTAACTGATAGCTTTCTGTAAATATTAGGGAGGAAATATTGGACATATTACGGAGGAACTACAGGTATTCATAGTAGAAATTAAACCCCTTGAGACCCAGGACATAATTTCCTTTATACTCTGGCTACCGTTAGACGATTTTCTTTAGTGTTTAATGCAACTCTTGGTCTCACAGGTGTAAATACGATCTCAACATGCCGTCTGAATTAAGGGGAGATTTCCACTTGAGAGATTTTTTTCTGGACCCGTTTCTCCCTCATGTTTAGCCCCATTGCTTTTGAGATTTTAAGACGTTCGCCCTAGTGGTTTGGACATTTTAAGACATTTTGCTCCATTACTGTCAATTTCAAGACCTTTCGTGCCATGAAGGTGTCGATTTTTTCCTGGCGAGCGATAGCGAGCCTGTAATTTAAGAGCAACCGGCCTCTGGCCGGGAAATTTTTCTACCGAAAAATGTACAAATTTATCTTGAAAGGGGGTCTAGGGGGTGTAATTTTAAGCTTGATGAAAACGTAGGGAACAAACTAAATACCTCCCCTTAAGGGTACTTCTTCAACTGCATAAATCCGTCTAACTTCAGCCATAATGAAAGATTAACTGACGTCCTGGTAGTGAAAGGGTTAAGGGAGAAAATTTGTAAGAAAAATAAATAGGCAACTGTAAACTTTGTAGTAATAGTGGAGGCGGGTAGGTGGTGATGGTGGTGATGGTGGAGGGGTGGAGAAGGAGGATGGCATTGGTGGAGAGAGAGAGAGAGCAGTATCATGGTGAAGTGGTTGTGGTGGTGGTGATGGATGGAGAATGATGGTATTGATGGAGAGAGGGAGAGGCCAGTATGATGGAGTGGTGGTGGTGATGGATGGAGAAGGATGGTATTGGTGGAGAAGAATGATGGAGAGAGAGAGTCCAGTATGAAGGAGCGAGTAAACACGAAACAGGCCAGAGGCAACATGAGAGAGAGAGAGAGATTTTGTTGGATTTGTGTTGGAAAGTGAGTTAAAATTAATGACTGATTTCGGAAATGACCAACGCCGTATATGTATGCTGTGTGTATGTGTAAGAGAGAGACAGTGTGTGTGTGTGTATGTGTGTGTGAGAGAGAGGGGAGGGACGAGTGTATGTGAGAGAGAGTGTGTGTGTGTGTGAGAGAGAGAGATAGTGTGTGTTTGTGCGATAGAGCGAATGTGTGTGAGAGAAAGAATGTATGCATGTGTGTGTGAGAGAGAGTGTGTGTGTGTGTGACTGACTTAGGGAGTGCAATACAGTACATCAGAGAGAGTGAGTGAGTGAGTGAGTGAGTGAGTGAGTGCAATGAATTATTAAGGGGGGTCACCGACTTTTGTTATCTTTCTCCTTTTCTCTCTTTCCTTGGCTTGTATCCATTCGGCCCCATTCAGCCAACTGTTTTAAGACGTTTATCCCCATCCAGGTGTCGATTTCTTCCTGGCGAGCGATAGCGAGCCAACATTGTATGGAGAAACCTGGCTTCGCCGGAGACAGTTTTCTATCGAAAAATGTACAAATTTAGCTTGCTGTCAAAACAAAAATAAATATATGCTGGCTTGCTACCGCTCGCCAGGAAAATATTGACAACTGGATGGGGGTAAGCGTCCTAAAACAGTAGGCTGAATGGGGCCGAATGGATACAAGCCAAAGAGAGAGGGAGAGAAAGAGAAAAAAATCGAAGTGGGCTCCCTTAAGAGGATAAAAGTGACAGACATCCCTGGAGTGCATGTGGGAGAGAGGTCAAGTGCCGGGGTCTTTTTTATATAGATAGATAGATAGATAGATAGATAGATATATAGATAGATGGATAGAGAGAGAGATAGAGATAGATAGATAGATAGATAGAGAGAGAGAGAGAGAGAGAGAGAGAGAGAGAGAGAGAAAGTGAGTGAGAGTGAGTTAATGCGTTTATGACATGGCAGTGAGTGTCCTGAATAAGCCAGTTAGTCTATGGGGAGTGAGTGTGTGAGAGAGAGAGAGAGTTACCAGGTTACAAGGAGTTACAAGGAATAGTTAGTATCTCGGAGACCTTGCAGTCCATTCCGAGGAGATACTGGAAGTGGAAGGAGAGAGACTGTTTAGTGCACTACACTCTTTACAGTGTGCAAAATACTATCTACTCTCTTCTTGAACTGCTTTACTGAAGAACTGTTTACAACCTCGGAGGGAAGTTTGTTCCAGGTAGAACAGATTTTTTATGTGAAAAAGTATCCACAGATACTAGTGCTGAACCTTTTCAATTATAATTTCAAGCTCCTTCCAGAGAGAGAGAGGCGGAGAGAGAGTGAGAGAGAGAGAGAGAGAGAGAGAGAGGGAGAGTGAGAAAGAGAGAGAGGTGAGAGAGAGTGAGAGAGTACAAAGGAGTACAAAGGAAATCAAGCAACAACAGATCTAGTGACCCTTCTAGGTTGCTTGTCCTCCAAAACACTGAGGATCAAGTGTCCAAACAGTGGTTTAGAGTGGGTAAGGGAACATTGGAAAGGGAATTACTGCCCTGGAACTAATGTCCGT
This sequence comes from Paralithodes platypus, assembly GCA_032716605.1. NCBI lineage: Eukaryota > Metazoa > Arthropoda > Malacostraca > Decapoda > Lithodidae > Paralithodes > Paralithodes platypus. The sequence continues at coordinate 8,737,028 of CM064560.1, forward strand.
GGCAGGATTAGGAAGTTAGTAGGGGACAGATGGGTTAATAACTGAGGGGGGGGATAAAATAAAGTTATTCATTTACAAACGCAGTCAGTCGCGGGTTTGAAGCGAGATATTTGTCTAGGCGGAGTTTAAATGAATCAACGGTGATGCAGTCTATAACGTTTCGGGGAAGCCCATTCCACAAGTTGACAACTCGATTGAAGAAGAAATTCTTAGATTCGTGTGAGTTAAAAGATTTACCAATAATTTTGCAACCGTTTCCCCGCGTGTAATTAGATTGGTCGATAGTGAAGTACTTACTACAGTTCATATTGTCGATGCCTTTGATGATTTTGAACACTTGAATTAAGTCACCTCTTAATCTGCGCTGGGTTAAAGGAAATAGATTTAATTCTCTAAGACGCTCTTCGTATGGTTTGTTCTTTAGGCTAGGTATCATTTTGGTAACTCTACGTTGAACTCGTTCTAGCTTGTTTATATCTTTTTGGTAATAAGGGCACCAGGATTGAACGCAGTATTCCAGAAGAGGGCGGACTAAGGAATTGTAAAGGGTTAGGATAACTTCTTTGGATTTATGCTCAAATGACCTGCCTATAAAGCCAATTATTTTGTTTGCCTTCTTAACAACTTCTGAACATTGTTGACTCGGTTTTAGGTTACTCGATATTGTTACTCCCAGATCGGTTTCTCTGTTACATTCTTAAGCTGAGTGCCATTCATCGAATAGTTTGCTTTCTCATTTAGGTATCCGATATGTAGTACTTTACATTTATCCGCATTGAAACTCATTTGCCAAATTTGGGCCCAACATGACAATTTATCTAGATTGTGTTGCATATCGTCAACTTGTTCTTTTGAGAGTACGCTATTTGCAATTTTTGTATCGTCAGCAAATTTTGAGATTGTACAGGTGAGGCCCTCATCTATGTCGTTGATGTAAATTAGAAAGAGAATTGGTCCTAGTACCGATCCCTGGGGTACCCCGCTACTTACATTGGTCCATTTAGATGCCTTACCGTTTATGACTACTCTTTGCTTTCTGTCGCTGAGCCAATTTTCTATCCATTTCAACACACCGTCTTGTATTCCATGCGCTTTTAGTTTTAGCAGTAAACGTTTGTGGGGAACTTTGTCAAAGGCCTTTTGAAAATCAAGGTATATAATATCTACAGCTTTACTCTCATCGTAGAGGTTGAGGATATCGTGGAAGAAGTCTAAGAGGTTTGTTAAACAGGAACGTTTTTTACGAAAGCTGTGTTGAGTATCTTTAAGTATGTTATTTTCCTCTAAGTGATTTACGAGTCTGTCTCGTATGACCGTTTCTAGCATTTTACATACAACTGAGGTTAAGCTAATTGGACGATAGTTACTGGGTAGGGATTTGCTGCCTTTTTTGAATATCGGTGTTACGTTGGCTAGCTTCCACTGATCAGGCATAGTTCCAGACTGCAAGGATTTATTGAATAGTATTGTCAGTGGTTTGGAGAGCTCATCCTTAGCTTCCTTCAGAACTCTAGGCGAGATTGTATCAGGTCCAGGCGTTTTATTTACCTTGAGTTTATCTAAACAATTCAATACTTCTCTCTCTGTAACGGTGATATTGCTTAGAACATCTGAATTATCAATCTGAATTGGCGATTGTGTAGGGATATCACTGAGGTCTTCTGTTGTAAAAACTGATGCAAAGAAGGTATTGAGGGCATTACTCATTTGTACTTCGTCTTTGGTGTATTCTCCATTTTCATCGACTAACGGTCCAACAGTTGAAGTAACTACTTTTTTCTTTCTGATATAACTATAGAATTCTTTCGGGTTTGTTTTACTTTGATTCGCAATATGTAACTCTAAGGTCTTTTTACTTTGCTTAATTAACTTTTTGGCTTTGCGTAGTAGCTCTACAAATTTCACCCATTCTTCATCATTTTGTGAGGATTTTAATCTATCATTAGCAAATTTTTTAGCAAGCAGGCAGTTTGAAATATCTTTATTCCACCATTTGGGCTTATTATTATGGCCTGGACGCCGTATTTTCGATGGTATGCAGTCTTGCACTGCTTTAGGTAAGTGGTTTCGAATAACTTCCAAGATGTATTTATGTCATTATTGTTAATTAAAAAGCTCCAGTCAGTTTCTTTAAACATAGCTCTAAGTTTATGGAAGTTTGCTTTCTTGAAATTAGGGACTTTTCGATGCTACTATTTGGTTCGTTACTAGTAAACTTTAAAGTGAAAGTTATCGTACGATGGCCGCTGTTACTGAATTCATCACCAACATTCAAATTCTCTATTAATTCTTCTTTTGTTGCAAGTACAATGTCAAGAACGTTATTACCACGGGTCGGCGTTCCAACAAATTGATAAAGCGAACTCTCTTGCAAGTTCGTATACAAGTCATGTCCGGAGTGTGAAGTAAGAGTATCGCCCCACTTGGTCACAGGTAAATTAAAGTCGCCAAAAATTACGGTATCTTGTGAGTTACTTACATCTGCAATTTGTTCATAAATTTCTCGGTCAGTTTGCACTGATTGAGCTGGAGGTCTGTATATTAATGCAAGTATTATTTTTGTACCTTTATTATTCTTTTATTAGCACAAAAGATGCGTCGACGTTCACAATTTGGGGTTTTGACAAGAGGGTAGGGTTAAGACTTTCTTTGATATAAAGTAAAACGCCACCTCCATTTCGATTTATTCGGCTTTTCTCAAAACATTACATAACCGGGAAGTGAATACTCTGCTAAAAAGTCTCTATCTTCTGTATTGAGCCAAGATTCTGTTATGCCAATCACATCATAATTTTCTGTAAACACTAGCTCCTCTAAATCTGAAAATTTATTGCGTATGCTACGAGCGTTTGCATAGAAAACCTTTAAATTTGTTATTTTAGAACTCACGGAACGCTCTTTAATAATATTTTTGGTTCTTGTCGGATCTACATTTATGTTCATGGCTGTCCTCGGTCCTCGCTGTCTTCGGTCCTTATTGCTGGTGGTCCTCGGTTGCCTCTGTTTTTTCTTGGCGTTGGATGATTTATGTCACTGCTGCTTCTCTGATGGCGTTTTTTTGATCCATGGCTGCGGACTGCTTCGTGTAGGAGACGACCCATGCTTGCTGAACCCACAGGGTTTAGATGAGTGCCATCCTTGCGGAACAGAGTAGGCTGGTTGTAGAAGTTGTCCCAGAGGTTGATGAATTCAACTTCTTCCCTCAGACACAAATATTTTAGTCGGCTATTTGTGCTGAAGGCCTTGTCGTAGAATTTATCAGGTGCGTCGATCTTGGGGAGAATGCCTGAGATGATGATATTCCTTGACTTGTTTTTGTAGTGCTGGATCATCTTGCGATATTTCTCCATCAACTCTTCGGATCTGGTGCGCATGACGTCATTTGAACCAGCATGGATGACAAAAAGGGTATTTTCATTTGCATCCTTTGTGATATCTTCGAAGGCTTCCACAATGTCGTCTAGTCCAGCTCCTGGGATGCAAATTTTTTTTCGTTGATTTGGGACTCTGTCGCAGAACTCTTCGACCTGTCCTCGTAGGATGGAATCCCCAACGAGCCTGGTCTCTTCTGGTTCGTCTTCCATCTCTACCAATATCTCAAATCTGTTTGACATTGTGACTGGTAGATGAGACCTTTTCTGCGTTGGCCGTGCACCGTTCCTCACTGGTGTAAATCCGGAAACCTGTGGTGGCGGGACTCTACGTACAGGTCGGGGAGAGGAGTGGTTAGAACGGGGGCGAGGGGTTGGTACTGTTCGTGCTAGCAGGCTTCTTGCACGAGGAGTGGGGGAGAGACTAAGGTGAACAGGGCGGCTGTCCTGGTTTGATGTCGGCTCAGGTTCGTCAGAAGCATCTGCTGCAGTGTCTACTGCAGGTGTTGGATTGTTGGCAGATTGTTGGGGCGTGGGGTGTGGTGGAGAGAGAGTGATGAAGTGGAGTTAGAGTGGAGAGGGAGAGGAGGGTGTTGGGTTGTGGGTCAGTGGAGGAGTGAGAGATTGAGAACATGGCCCTAAGGGGTCACAGGTCAGAGGTCACAGCAGGGTAGGGGGTCAAACAAGAACCAAATTATGAAGACTACGAACAAGGAGGAGGAGGAGGAGGAAGATGCAAGAGAAAAGAAGAGGAAGAGGAATGAAGAAAGAAGAGGAGGAGGAAGATGCAGGAGGAAAGAAGAGGAAGAGGAGGAGGAAGAGGAATAAAAAGAAAAGAAGGAGGAGGAACAAGAAAAAAAGAAGGAGGAATAGAAGGAAGACTCAGGAAAGACGCCAAGAGCAAAGGAGGAGGCGGATACATAGCCCTTGAGAATCAAGTGTGAGCACGGTGAGGATAAGCACATCGCCACGAAACACGCAAATTATACAAGTGGCACTTAGTGAAGCATCGATGAATGTCCCCTAGTCCGAAGCTCGTCATCATGCCCGGAGCTGGCAGTGTTGAGAGTGGCCCAGGCGTGCAAGAAGAAGAAGCGTCGAAGAGAGAAGAGTTCGCACATACCGTAGGTCGTCCGGAACAATCCGCGAAGGTAGCCCGGCGAGCCGTGTGATCATCGAAAGCAGTCAGCGTGACGTGTGTTAAGAGTGGGTGTGTGTGAGTGAGGGGCGCGCAAGGAGGAGGACAGAGTGGAGAGACAAGAAAAGCTCTCGCGGAGAAATCGCGCGCTTGAAGGCGTTTGCCCCAACCGGGGGCGAAGAGGAGTGAGGAGTCTAGGATGAACACGATTACTCTGGAAGAATACGTCCAGGAAGACCAGTCCCGTGCCATCATGGCAGGACGGAAGAGGAGAGGCATCCTGCTTCTCACTGAGGTCTCCCCGAAGCGGCCAGAGTGGCGGTGCCCGCCCAGGAGGGGCAAAGCCTAAGAAAGAATGACCAACGGATTGTCAGGGGGGGGAAGGAAGGAGAGGACACGAGATGAAGGAGTATAGAAATTATTGATCCAAATAAATTGGACTAGCTGAATCATCGAGAAAGCCAAAAAGCAACTTATTATGCATGCTAATTGGTGTAAAAAGTGGGACCCGGGCGTTGCAAGAGAGAAGAACGAAAAGAAGAGAAACGAAGAAGTAAGAGAGAAAGAATCCTAGGATTCTATTAGAAGAGGAAAGGACGAAGATATTAAATGAGAAGAAGAAGAAGAAGTAAAAGAAGGCCTAGGGAAAAAGAAAGACTCGCAGGAAGCAAAAAAAAAGAAAAAGCCCCTCCTAAACACAAAAAAAAGATAATTTAGTAAAAAAAGCAAAGAGAAGACAGGAAGAAGGGGAAGAGGAAAAACAAAAAAAAAAGAAAAAAGACCAGAAAATGAAAGAAAGAAAGAGAAGAAAAAAAAAGCCTAAAGAAAGGACCATTACTTCCCTAAGTTCAAAAACAAAAAGCCTAAAGAGTAGGACAAAAAGAAGAAGAAGAAGCCTAGAAGAAGAAGAAGGGAGAAGTAAACGGAGAAAAAGAAAAGAAAGAAGAACAAGAAGAAGAAGTAGAAGAAGAAGCCTAGAAGAAGAAAAGAAGGAGGAGAAGGAGAAGAAGAAGAAGAAGAAGAAGCCTTGGAGAAGAAGAAGAAGAAGTGTGAGGACAAGGTTGATAAGGATAGACTCGCCTATAATGAAAGGCCTTGATTGGCTATTACGACGGTCGATGGTAATATACCCAAAGACGGATCAAGAAGAAGAAGATTATGATGGTGATGATGATGAAAAGAGGGTGGAAAGAAGGAGAAGAGGAAGGAGGGGGAGGAGGAGGAGGAGGAGAAGAAGACGACGAAGAAGCAAGAAAGGAGGAGAAGAAGAAAATAAGGAGAAAGGGAGGAGGAAGGAAGAAGAAGAAGAGAAGGGAGGAAGAAGGGAGGAAGGGGAATGACAAGGATGAACAAGCTAATAATGGACCCTCTTTATTATACAGACCGAAGATGGAAGATAGCCAAACCGGGATCAAGGAAAGAGAAGAAGAAGAAGAAGAAGAAGAAGGAGGAGGCAAGAGAAGAAGAAAAAGAAGGAGGAAGGAGAAACAGAAGAAAAAGAAGGAGAAGAGGAGGAGGACGAGGAGGCAGAAGAAGAAGAAGAAGGAGAAGGAGAAAGGAGAAGAAGACGAAAAAGAAGAAGAGAAGAGGAAGAAGAAGAGAAGGAGAAGAAGAAGGAGGAGAAGAAGAAGGAGGGAAGAAAGAAGAGAAGAAGATTCGACAAGCGAAAAATGCAAGGCCTTTATTTATTCTCACTAAAGTTGGAAATAGCCAAAACAAGATAACGAAGAAGGGGAGTAAGGAGGAGGAGGAGAAGAAGAAGAAGAAGAAGAAGAAGAAGAAGAAGAAGAAGAAGAAGAAGGTGAACACGGGATCGACGCGCGAATAATGAAACCCCTTTATTATTCAGACCCCAAAGTTGGAAACGGCTTCAGCGGGAGAAACACCCAATATAGAAAGAGCGAAGGGAAATAGAGAGAATGAAAAATGTGACGAAGGAAGGAAGAAGACAGAGATAACGAAGGAGGAATAGACAGAGAAAGAAAGAAAAGAAAAAGAGAAAGACAGGATTATGAAGTGATACCGAGAATCGAAAGAAAGAGAGTAATTTAGGAAGACGGAAATGAGAGAGATAAAGAAAGGAAAGGAAAGAAAGGGAATAGATGGTAAAGAAAAACACCGAAAGGAGGAATGGAGATAAAGAAAGAAATAAGGAGTATAGAGAGATAGATAATTAAGAAGGGGGCATAGAAAAATCAAGAAACAACGAATGAGAGATAGAGAGATAAAAAAAAGGAGGAATAGAGAGAGAGAGAAAGAGGAATATACAAAGAAAGAAAGAAAGAGGAATTGTAGGTGGCATTAACAATATGTACAAAATATGCATAAATTAAAAGTAAATACGAACAGTTCCCAGCATGACTAAATATTATATATATATATATATATATATATATATATATATATATAGAGAGAGAGAGAGAGGAGACGAGAGGGGGGGGGAGTGATAAAATATTGTTGAAATTCGAGAAGAGCAGAGAAGGGGGGGGGAGGAAAGAGTGAGATATATTAAAGAGAGTGTGAGAGGGGGCATGAAAAGAGTGAGCAATGAAAGCATGCGAAATATTGAAAAGAGAGAGAGAGAGGCGGGGATGAAAAGAGAGAGAAATGGAGGAATGCGAAATATTGAAGAGAGGAGAGAGTCTGAGAGAGAAGATGGGGCGTGAGAAGAAAGGGGGACGGGGAGAGAGGAGAGTGGGGGAAATCAGGAATAGACGTGAATGGGAGGAATGAGAATGGAAATATTGAAGAGGAGAGAGAGACATAGATAAAGTGGGTTAGGGTGTGTGGTGTGTGGTTCGTCTATGTGGTGTAAAAAGAGAGAGAGAGACCAGAAACAGCTTGTGTGGGAAGCTGGGGGTAGGTCTGTGTGCGTTTATGGACGCCTGTGTGGTGGGCGTGTGCGCGTTGTGCGTGATGCGGTTGTTGCCGTTTTGTACTTAGCTGCTAATCAGTGTGTGTATGTTTACTAACCACCAAGCATAATTAACGCACATCACACAACATTACCAGGAGAGAGAGAGAGAGTGTGAGATATACATAAATTTACATAGATACACTAGCCACACAGACCTTACGATCCAAACGAGGTGGTGAGGACTTAATTCTAGTAGAGATAGAAAAGGAAAGTTGAAGGAAAGGATAGAAAAGAAGAGAGAGAGAGAGAGAGAGAGAGAGACTGCACATACCTTGCGGTCTCTACTAGGCAGTCCGGACTTAATGCTAAATAGAATTTGCTACAAAGTGGAAGGCAAGGATAGCAAAGCAGAAGGCTCTCTCCCCATCCACCTCTCCCTCCGACTATTGGAGTGTGAGTGACTGTGTGTGTGAGAGAGAGAGAGAGAGAGAGAGAGAGAGAGAGAGAGAGAGAGAGCGAGGAGCAGCAGGTAGGGAGCGTACGGAGAGGCAGAGGAGAGAGAGAAATAAGGAGGACTTAGGAGAGAAATAGTCCCCAGCAAAATCGAGGGAAAAAAATAAAAACTGCTAACTGTTTAAAACAAAAAAAATCCCAAACGTACAAATTCAGTTAGCTGTCTTATGTATGATATTGAGACAGTTAACTTTAAAATAAAAATCCTAAATTAATACCGCAGGACTAATGTGTTGAACTAGCTATAAACCAAGACCCAGTACTTACCTCCCAGTACAATAAGTAACAAAAATAAAGACCCAGTACTAACTTCAACCAAAGACCCAGTACTAACCTCCCAGTACAATATGTAACACAGACCCAGTATTTACCTCAACCAAAGACCCAGTGCTAACCTCCCAGTACAATATGTAACACAGACTCAGTACTTACCTCAACCAAAGACCCAGTACTAACCTCCCAGTACAATAAGTAACACAGACCCAGTACTTACCTCAACCAAAGACCCAGTGCTAACCTCCCAGTACAATAAGTAACACAGACCCAGTACTTACCTCAACCAAAGACCCAGTACTAACCTCCCAGTACAATATGTAACACAGACCCAGTACTTACCTCAACCAAAGACCCAGTACTAACCTCCCAGTACAATATGTAACACAGACCCAGTACTTACCTCAACCAAAGACCCAGTACTAACCCCTCCCAGTACAATTAAGTAACCACAGGGAACCAGTAACTTACCCTCAAACCAAAGACCCAGTACTAACCTCCCAGTACAATATGTAAACACAAGGGGACCACAGGTACCTTACCTCAACCCCCAAAGACCCAGTACGCGTCACTACACCTCCCAGTACAATAAGTAACACAGGACCCAGTACTGACCTCAAACCACAGGGAGGATCCCGTTTGAGTACTAACCTCCCAGTACAATAAGTAACACAGACCCAGTACTTACCTCAACCAAAGACCCAGTACTAACCTCCCAGTACAATAAGTAACCTACCAGGACCCCAGGTTACTTACCTCAACCAAAGACCCAGTACTAACCTCCCAGTACAATAAAACCCAGTACTTACCTCCCAGTACTAACCTCCCAGTACAATTAGTAACACAGACCCATTACTCACATCCCAGTACAATAAGTAGAGCTCCCACCACAGTAGCAGGGGGGCTGGCGTCCACCCCCAGGGTCACCGCCCCCTGGAACACTGTACAGCTCCCAGTAGCCATCCCTACAATGGCTGCTCGCTGGGGGGAGAGGGAGAGAGAGAGAAGGCAGAGAGAGGAGAGTATTAAATACCAGTATCACCAACGGAGAGCTGTGATAGTCAACATTCGATGATCAACATTTCTGGAATACTTTGCACTGGTATCGGAAACTAGACTGATGATACATGAATTTTAGGTAACGGAAATATTGTAACTGTCTACCTCACAAGCTGCCAGACCAGTGTTGAGGATAAATGTTAGGGGAAAACGCGGCCGTGTGATACCGGCTTAATAGGTGAACTATAGTCCGTTCATTCTAGGTTGGGCAGAGATCGTATAGCTCGTATTGTCCGATCATCGGTTAACGGGAGGTTGTTCGTGTGTTCCCTAGACTTCCATCAAACTTTGGATTAGCCTACACCCCCAAGACCCTCCATCAAGATAAATTTGTACATTTTTCGATAGAAAAATTTCCCGGCCAAAGGCCGGTGCCTCTTAAATTACAGGC
>CM064560.1:8751526-8791526 GCA_032716605.1 Paralithodes platypus
CCCACCTCGGTTTTTTTTTTTTTTGTTTTCTCTTTCTCTCGCCTCTCGTCTTTGGGCTTGTATCCCTTTGGGCTCCCATTTCAGCCTACCTGTTTTAAGACGTTTAACCCCATGCCTGACCAGTGTCAATATTTTCCTGCGCGAGCGGTAGCGAGCCAGCCTATATTATGTTTTGTTTTGACAGCAAGATAAATTTGTACATTTTTCGATAGAAAAATGTCTCCCGGCGAAGCTCGGATTTCTCCATACTAATGTCTGGCTTCGCTAATCGCTCGCCAGGTAAAAAATCGACACCTGTGCATGGGGATAACGTCTCTAAAACAGTAGGCTGAATGGGGCCCGAATGGATACAAGGCCAGGAAAGAGAGAAAAGGGAGGAGAGAGAATTAAAAAAAAAAAGCCGGCGACTTAGCATAATATCAAAATCATTGTAATTCGTAGCTGGATTTTTGTTTAAGGGGAGCCGGGGGTCGTTTTTAGGGGTCCGTTTTCTGGGTCCCCTTTCTCCTGTCATGTTTAGCCCCTCATTAGTTTTCTGATTTTTAAGAAGTTTGGCCCATTAGTTTGTCGATTGTTTAAGACCTTTTCCCCCATATCTTTGTCATATTATAGAGACCTTATCGTACCATTTAGGAGTCGATTTTTTCCTGGCGAGGGATGTCGAGCCTATAATTTGAAGAGGAACGGGGGCGGAAGCAGTTTTCTAACCGACAAATGTACAAATTTAGCTTGAATGGGGGTTTATAACAACAATTATAATAGTATAAATATTCGACCATGACTAAGATTTTGGCGCTTAACGTTAAGGGGGGTGACCTGCTTTATGTTATTTCTGTCGGCTTTTCCTCTCTTTTCTCTGGCTTGTATCCTTATTTCGTTCGGTCGGCTCCCATTCAGTCCAACTATTTTAAGACGTGTTTAGTCCCTCACCTCTAGGTGTCGATTTCTTGCCTGGCGAGTGAGGGGAGGCGATAGCGATCCAGCCATTATATGAAGAAATCCGGGCTTCGGCCGATATGAGACATTTTTTTTCTATCGAAAAATGTAGCAAATTTAGCCTGCTGTCTAACAAAAATAAAAATATGCTGAGCTCGCTACGCGCTTGGCGCCAGTAAAAAAATTGACACCTGGATGGGGATAAACGTGTTAAAACAGTAGGGCGTGAATGGGGCACCAATGGATACAAGGCCCAGAGAAAGATAGGAAAAGGACCAGAACAAAAATCAGGGGTCATCCCCGCTTAAATTTGCTACAATATATTTGAATTATATTTTGTTAATTGTTTTAAGAGTGATACTACTTACTCACAAGATACGTGTTAACTAACAATTAACGCATTGATATTCAACCATTAACCACATTAAAGGCTATAGTAGCACATCAATAATAATGTTCACAGAACTATAAGTTAAGTACAGTAGTTACATACACACGAAAAAAAAAAAAAAAAAAAAGCAGTGATAAACAACACACACACACACACACACACACTTGCCCCCTAGAGTATTTAATAATAAAACGGATGAAACGCTACACTAAAATCCTAGAAAGGCTAACCCACGCACACACGCATCAATACGCTTAATATAAATAGCATACCTTCTATCAGCACACACATCGACGACACACACACACATCACAACAGTTGGCCTGTATAATACTCAATAATCCTACAGGCAAAATTCATAGAGCACTTAAATACATAATTATATACCTTGTCAACACGCACAGCACACGTACACAGTCTCCTATCTCCACACCCACCGCCACACACAAAGAATTCTTCCAACACACCTACACACGACACACAGACCCATTGCAAAACACACTTACACAGACCAGAACACATGCAAACAAACCACACGATTAGCCCTATAAACACCCAAAGCCCACACACACACACTCTCTCGCTCTCTGCACACGCACCACTAAGCTACAACCACACACACACGGAGACAGTCAGCTGCCCACCTACAACAGCGATCCACTAAAAGACGTCCATATCCAGACCCAAAGAGAGAACCAGATATAGCTAGAATGACCTGAAGCTACTACGAGTTACATGGAATAGTTCTATTACTCACAGGTCTATGCGGTTCAGTCGCAGGGAGGCAAAATAGTATATATATATTATAATATACGTCGTATATATATATATATATAGTATATATATATAGCGGTATAATAGTGTATATATATATACACCTCACACAGAAAGAAAGAGATAGATGAGATAGCTAAATAGAGAGGAGAGAGAGAGAGAGAGAGAGAGATGAGAGATAGAGAGAGAGAGAGAGAGCGAGAGCGAGAGAGAGAGAGAGAGAACATCCGGGTAACTGGGGGAAGGGGGGTAACAGAAGGGGGGGGGCTGATTCATCAATAAGGGCGTGGATAAGAAGTTGCAAGGATTATATAGAGTGGGGGGAGGGGGGGCTGGTCTTCATGGGGGCTACCTATTAGATGGTAGTCAGGGTTAGCTATGTCTTTATTCAATGCCCTCACTTCCCATTCCTCTCTCTCATCTCTCACACACTCAGGTCCTCCCCTCTCTCACACACATTCTTCTCTCCTCGGTCTCGATCATCTTTCTCTTTGCCTACTGCTTTGCTTATCACTGACTCTTCCACTCTAGTAGAACATGTTGTTAGAATTAAGTCCTTTATTAATCTAGGCAGGGGTGACAAGGTCTGTGCAGTCTCTCTCTCTCTCTCTCTCTCTCTGGAGTGAAGAATGCTTGTGAGTAGATGAGTGATAACGCGGTTGCAAGGAGTGGGGTCCGGGCTCCAGATTGGACCAGATAATAGTACCGTCAGGCGCCTGGGAGCTGGTATATATATGAAGACGCTCGGCGTTGGATGTAAAGTGGGCGGGCATTGTAGTGTGGTTCCGCTGCATGTCTGCCTGCTGTGACCGAAACCTCTCCGGGAGATCTAGGGTCTGGGGATCTTTTGCTGGAGGCCCCTCATAGTCTTGGGTCTTCTAAAAGGCATGTGTGAGAGTTATTTAACTATTTTTTTTTTTTTTTTTTGTGATTTGTTTTGTTGTTTCCGTTCGGGCTCTGTCTCGAATCGGCCACTCCCAGCTATGGGGTATGTGCCTGAGTATATACACACATCCTTACCCATGAAAACAAAATGCCCACTAAACACCCACACCTGATATGAGAAAGTCACAACAACAACAGCACAGACAATAACAAAAGGTCCCTATTGAGTCCTCCCTCCTTAAGGGAGCCCACCTCTCTTTTTTGTTTCCTCTTTCTTTCTCTTCTCTCCCTCTCTGTTTGGCTTGTATCCATTCGGCCCCATTCAGCCTACTATTTTAAGACGTTTACCCCCATGCAGGTGTCAATATATATTTTTGTTTTGACACCAAGCTAAATTTATTTGTAAATTTTTAGATAGAAAAATGTCTCCTGCGTAGCCGGATTTCTCCATACAATGCTGGTTCGCTATCGCTCGCCAGGAAGAAATCGACACCTGGATGGGGATAAATGTCTTAAAACAGTTGGCTGAATGGGGCCGAATGGATACAAGCCAGGGAAAGAGAAAAAGGAGAGAAAGATACAAAAAAGCCGTTGACCCCCCTTAACATTAAAGACCTGAGAGGTAAAGGGGTGAAAGTGTGATGTATATAACCCACTTCTCTAAATGTAACCCACTTCCCTATATGCAACCCACTTCAGATAACATTAGGTACAGTCGCGCTAATAAGTGATGTCTCGGCACCAAGTATGTTTTGATCAATACTTATTGGTATCAGCAATATTTACACATGATTTCTTCTTTTTGATTGAGATATACCACCATGTTCCTACACTTACCCACCCTATTCAACATCTGACAGACATTAATACAGCACAAAGGAAGCCAAACGTAATGACAGCTGGGACATGACTTATTAGCGGGACCGTACACTTCACTAGGTATATTAGAGGCTTAAGTCGGAGTCACACGAGCCTTTTTTGGAGCAATTCTTACGGGTAATTATGGTCTGGAAGCTTAACAAATTACACTTTATATGAATTCAGCCGCCTAACATAATCTACCTTCAGCCTAGTTACCGATACCAGTGCGAAAATGTCCCGAAATATAACGAGAAAGAACTTGCTCATGGAAAATTGACGGAAAAAGTGCTCGTGTGATAGCGGGTTTAGAGAATATAAACACGCAGACACGGGAAGGCCTTTGCTTGCCAACTCCTAACTCTATTTGTTTTTCTTCTTCTTATTGTTCTTGTTCTTGTTCTTCTTCCATTCTTCTTCTGCTCCTCCTCCTCCTCCCCCTTCTCTCTCTCTCTCTCTCTCTCTCTCTCTCTCTCTCTCTCTCTCTCTCTCTCTCTCTCTCTCTCTCCCCCCCCCCCCCCTTAGTGGCCCCCTGCCCTTACTACCGTGTCGGATTCAATTAATTTTATATACAGTATGAACGGCAATCGAGGGCTATAAATAATAAGATACAAAAAACGCAGGTCAATTTTATGTGCAGGATGAACGTCTATCTCGGGCGGTAAATAGTATATACACAATAACGCATGTTAATTTTATATACAGGATGAACGTGTATCTCAGGCTGTATAAATAATAGACACAAAAACGCCTGCATGTAAATTTAAGGGGAGATTTCCACTCGAGGGATTTTTTTTTTCTGAACCACTTTCTCCTTCATGTTTAGCCCTATTGCTTTTGAGATGTTAAGATGTTCGCCCCATTAGTTTTGAGATTTTGTTAACTCTCGCCCCATTTATGTAAATTTTAAAACCTTTCGTGCCATTTAGCTGACGATTTTTACCTGGCGAGCGATAGTGAGCCTGTAATTTAAGAGGCATCGGCCTTCGGCCGGGACCATTTTCTACCGAAAAATGTACAGATTTGTCTTAAAAGGGGGTCTAGGGGGTGAAATTTTAAGCTTGATGGAGGTCTAGGGAACAAACTAAAAACCAAAAGGGAGTCTAGGGGGTGAAATTATAAGTTTGATGGAGGTCTAGGGAACAAACTATAAACCTCCCCTTAATCAGATACATGGTTAGAGTTCCTATTCGCGAGTGTAGCTTATCTGATTAAGGGGAGGAAGACCGTTTGTTTGGTCTATTAATTCATTTATTCATATATTTTTTTTAGTTTCCTCCCTCGCTTAGAAAAACACCCCCTAGACCCCCCTCAAGATAAATTTTTACATTTTTCGGTAGAAAATTTCCCAGCCGAAGGCCGATTCCTCTTAATATTGCAGGCTCGCTGTCGCTCGCCAGGAAAAAATCGACACCTAAATGTCACGAAAGGTCTTAAAATTAACAACAAAATGGGGCAAAAAGTGTTAAAATCGCCAAACTAATGGGCCGAACGTCTTATAATCTCAAAGCTAGTGGGGCTAAACATTAGGGAGAAGGGTACAGCAAAACGGTCTGCCTCCCCTTAAGTATTATGTTTTCCATTTGTCGATCTTTGGTTGTAAACAAAATGTACACAAGAACTCTGGTATGTAAATGTAATCAAAGCCATGGCAGAGTTCACATTATCGAGTGGAGCTATTTGAATTGGGCATTATTTGTGTTTGTCAATAGTTAATAGCCCCACTCTTCATGCCTTTAGAAATAGGATCACTACTCATTATCTCCCCGATCCTATCCCTTGCTCATAATTCCCCTGCACAGCCCCCGCATATCATGCTGCCCGAGAGCAGCCCTCTGCGGGTCCCCCTAACAAGAACAAGAACAAGAATCTTGGTCTATAAATAATATGTACCTAATAAAATCAAACAAAAAACGTAACTCAACACACACATGCAAATCTAATCAAACGTATCATCTGTATATATATAATTATATATATAAATATATATATATCACTTTATGTATTATATTACTGTGTGCCAATCTTCACTTACAGTATACAGAATTCATACAAAAACGAATCACAGATATGGTTAAGTTCAAATCAATTCGCGAGTGTATCTCTCTGTTTATGCAGTATGTTACTATTTCTCTCTCTCTCTCTCTCTCTCTCTCTCTCTCTCTCTCTCTCTCTCTCTCCTTATAAATGCTTATAAAAGGGGAGGTGTGGCGGAGTGGTCTTGCCACTGGCCTGGTAATCCAAAGGTACCGGGTTCAAATCCCGATGTATCAATGGGAAGATATTATTGGGATGGAATTTGTGCTGTACCTACTATGGGTTTCAGAGGCCGTGTTACATGGTTTTTCGGGAATAACTTATTAACACAAATTTGGATTAGTACGATATTTTGACACAGCTTTATTCACACCCTGCCCTAATTTTCGCCAATATCGTGCATTACCAAAAGTGTAGAATTAAGGTACTTGTCCCTGTGTCATGAGGTTAAAGTCGCACCTGGTCACACCTGGATGATGAGGAAACGAACAAGGTTAGTCACCCCCCCATCTCTCTTTCTTTCCCTCTCGCTCTCTCGCTCTCTCTCTCTCTTGCTCGCTCTCTCTCTCTCTCACTTTCTCACAAATGGAAACTACGGCCACTGGCGCATTCATTAGACATATAAAAGTGAGGCATGCAAAATGTATTAATTTTATATTAATGTATGATAGTGACATAAACTGACTGCAAGGGCAACAGTAGGGTAGGGTGGTGGGTATAAAACGAGCGTGTGTGATGGAAGAGGCAGTGGTTTGGTGATTTCCAGGTGTTGTGTAGTTTTGTGTTGGCATGATATTGCATCTACTGTAAGGTGTAATATGGTCATCGTATCGTCAGGTTGTGTTGGATGTCAGGTGGGATGGGGCAGTTGACGCTTGGTCATTAATTACGGGTTGGGAAGGGGTGAGGATTGGCAAATGTTGGGGGAGGAAGGGTAGTGTAGGGTAAGTAAGTACAGTCACTTATACAAAATCGTGGACCGGTACGATTTTCGTTATGCAATTACTATCTGGGTTGATTATTGGCTGGGACTTGCTTTATAATCAATGGTATATGTAGGTTCGTAATTGATGTATAGACAATCATATTCGTAAATCCGTTTGTAGAGATATACTTCCATAATTAGAAAAAAGGTGAGGTCCATGAATTGTTATGAGTGATGGTACGTTGAGGAAGATGCTGCCGACAATAAAACAAACAATACAACAAAAACACGGAGGAGAAGGGTGGGACAATGGGACATTTATACAAAGTTTATAGGAATGTGGAGGGGTGAGTGTGGCCATGTTTTATTAATAGGTCATTTTATACAACGAAAGGAAGCGGAGACATGAAGGGTGGACAAATGATTGGAAAAGCCGATTGGCGGCTTTCTCCCTGCTGTATATGTAGTAAACACGCATGACAAATGCGTCTTTACACCCACGCGGACAATGACGCAACATGGTTGCCATAATTTGCCTTGCTGGAGCCAATGTCACGTATGGCTGACTGTATACGACTGCTGCCGTAAGCCCGTGGCACCCGACGAAAACACACAACACCCGGAAACAACCGAACCATTGCTCATCGATGAAACACGGTCGTTATATACCCAGCACCCTACCATACTCTTGTCCTTACATTCACGTTATGTCACTATACAATATAAATATAAAACACACAACACCCGGAAACAACCGAACCATTGCTCATCGATGAAACACGGTCGTTATAATAATACCCAGCACCCTACCATACTCTTGTCCTTACATTCACGTTATGTCACTATACAATATAAAATTAACACATTTTGCATGCCTCATTTTTATATGTATAATGCATGCGCCAGTGGCCGTAGTTTCCATGTGTGAGAAAGTGAGAGAGAGAGAGAGCGAGCAAGAGAGAGAGAGAGCGAGAGGGAAAGAAAGAGAGATGGGGGGGTGACTAACCTTGTTCGTTTCCTCATCATCCAGGTGTGACCAGGTGCGACTTTAACCTCATGACACAGGGACAAGTACCTTAATTCTACACTTTTGGTAATGCACGATATTGGCGAAAATTAGGGCAGGGTGTGAATAAAGCTGTGTCAAAATATCGTACTAATCCAAATTTGTGTTAATAAGTTATTCCCGAAAAACCATGTAACACGGCCTCTGAAACCCATAGTAGTATCAGTGCATTACCACAAGCCCACCGAAACGCTAATAAAATACCCTCATTGTTCCCTGATTAAATAGCACTGTATGAATATTCCCATATTCAAAATATGCTATAGGGGTGCAATGCCTGGTGAGTTAGCTGCTCAACAGGTGGCGTTGTGTGTGTGTGTAAGAGTGAGTGTCCGAGTGTAGGGGGTGAGACAGTGAAGCACGGGAACGAGGTGGTTTCAGAGATGGGGTCGTTTCGGACCATGAGTGAGCACCGTGCCTCATGTGAAGGCAAGATGGCAGGTGCTCGTTGTACTCTACGTGCTTCACATGCCTCACTCTCTAGACTGGAACAAGACCTCACGGGCTTCACTGCTCATTGTACAGCTGTGAATGTCCAGGCTCTCAGCCTATGCCCGAGAGGGAGTAAGTTGAAAAAAAAAAAAAAAAAAAAAAAAAAAAAAAAATCACACTCGAATAATTTGCTTCTTCTTC
Organism: Paralithodes platypus; assembly: GCA_032716605.1. NCBI lineage: Eukaryota > Metazoa > Arthropoda > Malacostraca > Decapoda > Lithodidae > Paralithodes > Paralithodes platypus. The sequence continues at coordinate 8,760,032 of CM064560.1, forward strand.
ACACACATCAAATAATATCACAATGTCAGCGGCGAAAAACTACTGGGACTAATCGAGTTCAGTAATAATTCTTACAATATACCTTAGTTAATCCTATAGTTAACCTATAGTACCTTAAGGGAGGTGACCTGTTTTTGTTCTGTCCTTTTCTATCTTTCTCTGGCTTGTATCCATTTGGCCCCATTCAGCCTACTGTTTTAAGACGTTTATCCCCATCCACGTGTCAATTTTTTACTGGTGAGCGGTAGCGAGCCAGCATATTTTTTATTTTTGTTTGACAGCAGGCTAAATTTGTACATTTTTTGATAGAGAAATGTCTCCGGCGAAGCCGAATTTCTTCATATAATGCTGGCTCGCTATCGCTCGCCAGGAAGAAATCGACACCTAGATGGGGATAAACGTCTTAAAATAGTTGGTTGAATGGGGCCGAATGGATACAAGCCCGAGAAATAGAGAGAAGGACAGAAATAACAAAAAGCAGGTCACCCCCCTTAATTACCTACAGTCCGTTCATTCTAGGTTGGGCAGAAATCGTAATCTATAACATCTGTGACTCAAAAGGGGCTAGAACAAATGAGCTGTCAATGTATACACCTATTCCCTGGCCAAAAGTCTGCCATATTAGCTCGATTACACTAGTCCTTTTTGAGTTACGAGAGGTATAGGGGGTTACGATTTCTGCCCACCCTAGAATGAACGGACTGTAGTGACTTTCTGTATTTTACCTTACTCGTTCATCTAGAAATCGTAATCTATAACATCTGTGACTCAAAAGGGGCTAGAACAAATGAGCTGTCGTTTGTCACCTTTACTTGTCATTATTTCTTCCCATTAACCCTTCCAGTACCAGCGACGTCTGTTATATTGTATGCTAGCTACATTTTGACGATTGTATGCAGTTTAGGAAGGATCTGTGGCAGTTAAAAGAGATGATTGAGATAGTTGGAAGCCTTTTAATTGCTAGAGATCCTACCAAAGCTGAACAAAATTGTCTACTAGTTGCCAGAACACGATGAAAAGGACGGCCCTGGTACTGAACGGGTTATATTAGTCTCAATGCCAGGTAGTAGGGCTTAGTAGGATTCGAACCCAGCACATTGGAGAGTTGAAAAAGGCTCATTATTAGTTGAAACAAGCTCATTATTAGTTGAAACAAGCTCATTATTAGTTGAAACAAGCTCATTATTAGTTGAAACAAGCTCATTATTAGTTGAAACAAGCTCATTATTAGTATCTATTATTTCTTCCTTAAGGGGAGATTTCCACTTGAGGGATTTTTTTATTTATCCCTTTCTTCCTCATGCTTAGCCCCATTGCTTTTGAGATTTTAAGACGTTCGCCCCATTAGTTTGGCGATTTTAAGAACTTTCACCCCATTTATGTCACTTTTAAGACCTTTCGTCCCATTTATGTGTCGATTTTATCCTGGCGAGCGATAGCGAGCCTGTAATATAAGAGGAACTGGCTTTCAGCCGGGAAATTTTTCTACCGAAAAATGTACAAATTTATCTTGAAAGGGGGTCAAGGGGGAGTAATTTTAAGCTTGATGGAAGTCTAGGGAATCAACTAAAAACCTCCCCTTAACCCCTTCAGAAGATACAATACACATACAATTTTTGTTTTCTGGCCATTATTAGACTGTTTTATTCAGATTAGGAAGGGTATATGGAAGTCAGAGGGTTAATTGAGATAGTCTTTACCCTCATGATTCCCACAGATCCTTCCTAAACTTATAAAATCGTCTAATGAGAGCCAGAATAAACTGTAAAAATGCGTCACGATCTTCAAAGGGTTAAAACTTAAAAGTCCAAATACTCTGGCGAACGACTTTGCTGAAGAGGTGCGTAATTTTGTGAGTGTACGTGTCAGTGTATGTGTGTGCGCATGTGAGTATAGTGTGTGTACGTTTTGTGCATGTGCGTGTTGTCAAAATTTGCTGAAATACACATTGGTTGTACTTACCCATCAAGCCATAATCGTTTTCTACGGAATCGAGATGTCGCTGAATTTGTTTCCCCTAATATTTATCCATTTTCTCTAGTAGTCCACGTATACAGAAAACGGATACATACAGTAAATAAAAGGGTAGACTTGTACTCACCCGTGATTTCTGCGTTTGTTTCAGTCCGATGGCGGGTTGACTTCGGTTACTCTGGAAAATAACAAAAGAGGAGATATAGCGTATACAACTAACGTACACAATGATATATAAAGTTCCAAATATGCAAATAGATAGACACAGACGTACACAAACAAAAGTCGGGTTAAGGGGAGGATTTTAGTTGATTCCCTAGACTTCCATCAAGCTTAAAATTACTCCCCCTAGACCCCCTTTCAAGATAAATTTGTACATTTTTCGGTAGAAAAATGTCCTGGCTGAAAGCCGATTCCTCTTATATTACAGGCTCGCTATCGCTCGCCAGGAAAAAATCGACACCTAAATGGCACGAATGGTCTTAAATTGACAGAAATGGGGCGAGGGGTCTTAAAATAGCCAAACTAATGGGGGCGAACGTCTTAAAATCTCAAAAGCAATGGGGCTAAACATGAGGGAGCAAGAGGTCCAGAAAAAAATCCTCCAGGTGGAAAAATCTCCCCTTAACTTCCTCATCACAAACACAATAAATGGCGATTAGCTGGGAAGGTAATTCAACTCTTTCAATTATAATCTACTGTAACACATAAGAGAATAAAATCATGGAAGATCAAAGTAACCAACAACGATTCAATTACCTCTTCAACAAAAATACACCGATAACTCACATAACAACAACAAAGCGACAAAATAACAACAACAACTACTACTACTACTACTAAACAACAATAAAAACCACAATAATCTATCTATCTATCTATATGCTCAGGCCCAATCCCCATTTTGGGGGTAGCCGACTCAAGACAGAGCAAGAACAGGGAAAACAACAATAACAACCACAATAATAATAATTATAATAATAATAATAATAATGATATTGATAATAATACAAATATTAATCAAATTATAATACTACTAACCTACCATTACTGATACTAATTATAATAACAAACATATAGCATGATAACAAAGATAATAACAACAGATAACCATAATAATGAAGATAATAACAAACAGGTACCAATAATAACAACATACACACCCACGATACAACTTTAACTACCATAATAACAGCCCCTAGCACAGACATAACAGGTAATAACAGAGCTAATAACATAACAATTATCACTGGACTCTGTATGCGGGGGTAATAGTGCGTGTGTGTGTGTGTGTGTGTGTATGGGCCATTCGTGAAGGTACTTATTGTTAATATATACAATACATATATGCATACATTCATGAATATCTACATACTATTACACATACTGTAGCCTACTGTACATACATATTTGCATGCATAGTGTTTACGAATATATACAGTATATATGGAGGTATAGGGAGGAAACTAGACACATTATAAATACATGAACAAATCAACCAAAAATTGATTCTGTACATACAAAATATTAACAACACACCTACCACCCACCCGCTACTCCCTATTATTAAATGTCGACAGTATTACAGCTGCACTATACACGCTTTTTAGTTAATTCATGATAGGAAATGGAGTGGCGGGGAGAGAGAGATAGAATGAGAGAAAGAGCGAGAGAGAGAGAGAGAGAACAAAACAAAATTGATCATCGAATGTTGACTATAAAAGCTCTCGTGTGATACCGACTTAACACAAGACAGTAGAGGTGCCATGTAAACACAGATAGGAGTATAATGCTTAAATGTTATGCAAACATAGATATGTGGGCCTCTTGGGGTTAAACATAATACATACCCATGCTATTCGGGGAGAGCTTAGAAACATAATGGGAACACAGATGAACATATGCAATTTGGATATAAGTAGGTGAGAATTTTTTTGACTATTACGGATACCTTTCAATGACATGCAGAGAAACTGTAAAGGCACAATGTGGTTAGCATAGTCAGACGCGTAGTTGGACGTTTGTGTGGCTAATATGAAGCCAATATAGCAACATGCTGAGATATCCTAAACTAAAAGTATCATGCAGATATTGTAAAGTGAGACCTCTTGCGGCTTGCGGACGCTGAAGCGGCGGGCCCGTGGTGGAGGCGGCGGCGGTGGCAGGGTGAAGGAGCTGTAGAGGGAGGAGGGACGGGAGCCCTGGGAGGAGCGAGGGGAGGTGGAGGCGGAGGACAGTGGTGTGGCATCCCGGAGATCAGTGTGGGAACGGGAGGAAGCACGGGCAAGGGACAGAGCTTGGTAGCGGGAGGCCAGACTAGCTGAACTGTAGTCTTGTTGGTGATGACGATGGTGGTGGTGGTGGTGGTGATGGTGGTGGTCTGGTTGGCACAGAGCAGGTCCGGGAGGCAGAGGGGGCACGAAGGTAGTGAGGTCAAAGGGTGGTGGTCGGCGGGGCTGGCGTGGTGACCCAGGGAGGGAGGGCAGGCGGATCACGTCGTCCATCACAGGGTCCGCTGGGGGCTGGCGGGGTGGGGGGCGCAGTTCCTCTGGGGGCTGCATGGTGCTCAGCAACATCTGGTGGGGGTAGGCACCCCCCAGAGGTGGGACCACTCGCTCCAATGGTGGCTCTTCGGTTGGCAGGGCCCAGGGGTGTGGAGGTATGCGCCCCACCCCCGGTTCAGGATCAGGCAGGGGGACATTATAGGCTGAAGATTGAGGCAGGGGGTGAGGGGCAGCGGGACGGCGGGTGAGGGAGTGAGACTGTAGAGTGGTGGGGGTTGGAGTGGGACCCAGGTGGAAGGGGTGAGAGTGTCGCCGGGCCTGCGAGGGTGATGCCTGCAGCTGTCTGATGGGGGTCTCCACGCCCCCACCCGCGCTCTCATCACCCTTCCGTTCCCGGGTTATGAGGACGGGCTGGGGCGGCACGGAGGTGGGTCCGGGGGCCGGGGCGGGGGTCTTGTGGTCAAGGGCCCCACGCAGCAACACCTTGTACCCGCACCCATCACAGTGGCCCCCTGAGGATGCCTTCCAGCACCCGCACAGCCCCGCCATGCCGTCCCCCCGCCCAGCCCCCCTCACTGCCGCCGCCCCGCTCCACCCGCACCCCGCCCCACCCCCCTGGCCCCCACCCTGCCCCCCACCACGCCCCGGCTCATCACTAGACCCCGGGGCAACTTCACCCCTCCTCACGGTCCTGGGGGCACGGGCACTGGGGGGTCAGGGGGGTCTGGGGCACTAAGGAAGGGTAAGGGGGTATAGGAGGAGGTAGATCAGGGTGCTGGGGGAGGGGAATCAGTTGTAGAATATAGCAAGAGACGATAGGATGCTGAGAGAGGGGGATGAAGAACACTAGGGAAGGGGGGGTGGGGTCAGGGGTAGAGGTGAGGGAAGGAAGGTCAGGTTCAGGGGTGAGGGATAGAGGGGTCAGGGAGGGGATGAGAGCGTCACAGAGGGTCAAGATCACGGCGCAAGGGGGGTCATATGGAAGTCACTAGGTCACGGGGTCACCACCAGTCTGGCCCACATTAGGTCACCAGATAGGTCACTCGTTACTCATCTTAATACCAGATGTACAGTATATGCCCATTTATTAGGGTATTGTGTTTTCTGTACCCATTTAGAACGGTAATTTGTGTTCTTTATATACTAATATATTTTGGTTATTTTTTGTTCGAGTTCTTTATATCACCATTTATTTAAGGAATTTTTGTGCCCATCATATCGTGTTTCTGAAGTATCGAGTCTAATACTCTTAGATTGCTATTGTTTTAGTAGATAATATAGCTGGAAAAGAAAATGACTCATTAATACATACGTGTCATCAAATTTAAATACGGCTCCAAGAATTCACCACTTGAACCACATCATAAGTTTTCCACACCATCGATTTAACCCTTTCACTGCGGCGACTTCTATAGGGAAGAGGACACCCAGGCGTTCGTTCACTGTAACACGCCCTAGTGCGAAAAGTAACACAGCAAACCGAACGAAAGCGATCTCATAGAAATATTAAGCTAAACAGCTCCCTATATAAGTACTTCTATAGGGAAGAATACACCCAGGCGTTACTTCACTATAACACGCCCTAGTGCGAAAAGTATCACAGCAAACCGAACAAAAGCGAAAGCGATCTCATTCAAAAATTCAGTTAAAATGCTTCCACATCAATCTACATCATTCATTCATAGCTCCTGTGGCTTTGCTGGGTGGGGTGGGGGTGGGAGTGGAGGGGGATTTCTTTGTCAGCTAGAGCCCGGGTGAAACATATTCTCTATTTCTTTCGTCTTTTTCCACTCGCGATAGCTCGATGAAATAACTAGTCATTTTAGCAACTACTGTGTTTGTTGGACAGTATGAGTGATATCCTCTAACGTGAAATATACCTCGCATTCGTACCTGCTATATAGCTGTCACAAATATATGTAGAATTATCACTGTTTTTGGTGTATTTCAGCTTCTAAACACCTCTTGCTCGGACACACACCCTCCCACAACGAATGCACGGAGCACACTGATATTAATATGGGTAGCAATCTGGAAGTGCCAGCAACAAGCGGGGCAAGTTGATGCACCCTTATTTTAACTCAAGCTCCTTTGTTTTTTCCTATTCAAAAGAGGCCCATTCGTGGCCAAGAGAGACTCGAGAGAGAGATGAGAGAGGGAGAGGTCGAGGAGGAGATGACGAGGAGAGACAGGAGAGGAGAGGGAGAGAGAGAGGGAGGAGTGAGGGAGAGGAGCGAGAGAGAGCGAGAGGCCCCGAGAGAAGAGAGAGAGGGAGAGAGAGAGAGAGAGAGCGAGAGCACGGAAGCTGGAGTGCGAGGAGAGACGGAGGGGATGAGAGAGGGAAACGTAGAGAGATTAGAGTAGAATGCAGAGAGACGATGAGACGCTGAGAGCAGAGATGGGGGAGAGAGAGAGAGAGAGAGAATTAGTATGCAAGAAAATGAGGCTGACAAGTACTGTAGATGGACAATAAAATGAGAAGAAAAAAACATGAGACAAAAGAAACTCAGGAGAACTCGTGGACCCCCTATGATTTTCTCTATGCAATTACATCTATCTGGATTGATGCTTTGGATAGAACTAGCCTTTTAATTAGTAGTAATTAGTAGTAATTAATAGTATAATTAGTTTTGTGGTTGATTTATAGAACATTATACTTATAAATGCGTTTCCAGGGATATGCTTCCAAGATTAGAAACAGGGGAAGTCCACGATATTGTATGAGTGGGGGACTAAAGAATATGGTATCCGAGTGTAGATCGCCCCCAGTGCAGGCCTTTTTATGCATAGGAAGTACAGGTCTCCCTCGATTTACGATTGAGTTACGTTCCTGAAAACCTGATCTTAAATAGAAAAATCATATAGCAAACCCTAAAATCATATAGCAAACCCTAAAATCATATAGCAAACCCTAAAATCATATAGCAAACCCTAAAATCATATAGCAAACCCCTCACACATCATATAGCCAAACCCTTTAAAAATCCAATGGGGTGAAGGAGGTGGGAGCCACGGTGGGTGGTAACCTGGGGGATGGGGGGGGATGCATTCTTGGACCAGCCAAAACCCAAAACCCAAACACCTAAAAACCTATAATAATATCGTAAATCCGGACATTGGATAGTGAGGGAGGCTGTATCAGGACGTTGGCTGCAGTGATTTTTTTTTTTTTTTTTTTCTTGTGTTAAGGGGGGGGGGGGGGTCACCTGCTTTTTTTCTTCTCTTTCTCTCCTTTTCTCTCTTTCTCCTGACTTGTATCCATTTGGCCCCATTCACCCAACTGTTTTAAGACGTTTATCCCCATCCAATTGCCGATTTATTAATGGCGAGCGATAGCGAGCCAGCATTGTATGGAGAAATCCGGCTGTGCCGGAGACATTTTTCTATTGAAAAATTTACAAATTTAACTTGCTGTAAAACAAAAATATATATATGCTGGCTCGGTACTGCTCGCCAGAAAAATAATGACACCTGGATGGGGTAAACGTCTTAAAACAGTAGGCTGAATGGGGCCGAATGGATACAAGCCAAAGAGAGAGGGAGAGAAAGAGAAAAAAAAAGCGAGGTGGGGGCCTCATAAAGATTTTGTATGTGTCATCAGTGTATATTACCGTACCTTATCTATCTATTTATCTATCTATATATCTACATACCTATCTATCTATCTATCCACACATACACACACATACACACACTCTCTCTCTCTCTCTCTCTCTCTCTCTCTCTCTCTCTCTCTCTCTCTCTCTCTCTATCATTACATTCTATAAGTTTCTGATGTGAATACAATCACCAACAACGGTTCGAAATTCATAGTCCCTCTGCCGCTAAATTGAGCCTTAATGATCAGGTATTAGGGTGGCCAAGAAGAGTGGGGGTATATATTGTGTGAAAGAGAGAGAGAGAGAGATGAAGGATGAGACTTGAGAGGACCGAGAGCTGCGAGCAGGAGAGAGAGAGACACAGGTGAGGTGTGAGTGTGAGAGCAGATGTGATTGTGAATGTGGTGTGTGAGAGAGCGTGAGTGAACGTGTGTGTGTGTTTGAGAGACGATGAGAGAGAGTTGACTTGGTGGAATGTGTGTGTGAAAGAGAGAAAGAGAGACAGAGAGAGAGAGAGAGAGACGATGTAGTATCCAAGAAAATGAGAAAGAGGCTAACAAATAGACGGACAATAGAAAGAGAAAAAAACATGAGACAGAAAGAATAAACAAGAATAATACGATAATGAATGATAAACAAATAATAAGAAGAAAAAAGAAGAAAACAAAAGTTGGTGGACACAAAGCAAATGGAAAACAAGTAATGACAAAAATAATAAAAAAATAAAAAAATAAAGAACGAAGTAAGAAAAAAAAAAAGCATGGAAAGAAAATAATACTAAACAATAAAAACGGCAAAAGAGACATAAAGACAAGAATAAGATACAGGGAGGCAAACTAAGATGTAACCATGATAGGGAGGAGAACACAAATATATAAAAGACGACACGAGGACCGTATCAGAAGACACTCCCGTTTTAAAAAACAAAAAAAAAAAAACAAACAAAAAAAAAAAAAAACAGACAAAAAAAAAAAAAGCATGCACGGAATGAATACAGTAAGAGAGAGAGAGAGAGAGAGAGAAACGGGGACGATCGAGAGAGGAGGAGATGAAGGAGGGGGGACTGAGAGATGAGAGAGAGAGAGTAAGAGGATTAAGGGAAGAGCCGTTGGAGGAAAGAGTAGGGGAAGTGGGAATGACATGAATAAATAAAGGGTATAATAGAAAAAACGAAAAAAGAAAAGATTAGAAATAAAGAAGTAGAGTAAAGGCAAGACGAGGCAGAGGAGAGACCGAGAGGATGGGGAGACCGAGAGAGAGAGAACGAAGAGCGAGCTGGATCGACCGGAGACGAGAGAGAGAGCGAGAGCGAGAGCGAGAGAGAGAGAGAAAAAAAAGAGAGAGAGCAGGAAATTGAATGCACAGAACGAAAATAAAATAAAAGTTGAATGTAAGGGATAGAGGGAAGGGGGACTACGAAAAACATCAAAGAAGGAAGAACACCAGCTTAAAACGGAAGGGGACATAGAAAACAGAAAGAAGAAACAAAATATACGATAACAACAGGAAACACAAATAAGCGAGCCTTTAATTGATTTTTTTGTTTTTTGCCGAAAAATATACAAATTTATCTTGAAAGGGGGTCTAGGGGGTGTCATTTTAAGCTTGATGGAGGTCTAGGGAACAAACTAAAAACCTCCCCTTGGATAAGCGAATAGGAAACAAAGAAAAAATATACTATGGGGAAAATTAATACAATAATCGATTCAAAAGTAACAAAAAGGAGAGAGAGAGAGAGAGAGAGAGAGAGAGAGAGAGAGAGAGAGAGAGAGAGAGAGAGAGAGAGAGAGAGAGAGCATTAGAAGACAATACGAAGAAGGAGAAGAGGAAGACAAAAGAAAGAAAGTAAGAGGTAATTAGAGTGAGAAAGAAGAAGAAGAAGAAGAAGAAAGGTGAGACACGAGAGGGAAGTGAAGATTCAGCAGCATGAGAGAGAGAGAGAGAGAGAGAGAGAGAGAGAGAGAGAGAGAGAGAGAGAGAGAGAGAGAGAGAGAGAGAGAGAGAGAGAGAGAGAGAGATAATTAGTAGTAGTAGTGGTCAGAGATAGAATAGTGGCATGATAAACCCTTTCTGTACCGGTAACGTCTTTTTCATTTTATTCTAGCCTATAGATAGACGATTTCATGCAGTTTTAGAAGGATCTGTGGTAGTAAAAAAGGGTTAAGAGAGATAGTTCGAAGCCTGTCAATTGACCACTTACGAGTTTCAGGCTATAAGGAAGTTGGAGCCGTAAACATCGACATAAAACAGATATTCAAGAATAATGTAGGTTTCTAATGGATAAATAGTATGTTGAATTGGGTTTTATGTAGTTATGAATGCACTACAACCGCATTTTAGCTGGTAATTCTGCTAAATATCAATGTAAAAAACTCCAACTTACTTATAGCCTGAAACTCGCAAGTGGTCAATTCCTAGAGGCCCCTTTAAACTGAATAAAATCGTCTAATAGTAGTCAGAACAAAATGAAAAGGACAGCACCGGTACTGAAGGGGTCCATAGATCATAGATTGGCTGATGTAGAAAACTTGAGTGAATATGAGTTAACCTGATGGAGTGGTATTCTCAGGGTTGGTTGTGCAGTTTTGGCTCTCACGTGGTACAGGAGTACAGTATATTAACTAGCTGTCTACCAAATTTCACCTCCGTAGCTAAAGAAATACGACGACAAATCACAATGATCTTATCCACCCTCTCTCTCTCTCTCTCTTCTTTTCTATCCTTTCCTTCAACTTTCCTTTTCTACCGGATATGCCATCTCTACTAGAATTAAGTCCTGACCACCTCGTTTGGATCGTAAGGTCTGTGGGGCCAGTGTATATATGTAACTAGAATTAAGTTCTGCCCACCTCGTTTGGATCGTAAGGTCTGTGTGGCCAGTGTATATATGTAACTAGAATTAAGTTCTGCCCACCTCGTTTGGATCGTAAGGTCTGTGGGGCCAGTATATACAGTATGTAACTAGAATTAAGTCCTGACCACCTCGTTTGGATCGTAAGGTCTGTGGGGCCAGTGTATATATGTAAAGATATGTAAATCTCTCTCTCTCTCTCTCTTTTGTCTCACCTTATTTCTTTCTTCTTCTTTCTCGCCCTAATTACCTGTCTCTTTATTGATAACAAGAAGAGGAAGAATAAACACCTTAGCTCATGCCTAGATATTTGACATTCCAACACAGGTAAAGCCGGTATCACACGAGCGCTTTTCCCCCTCGACACTGGTCTGGCAGCTTATGAGGTCAACATTTGAACTATTTCGGTGACCTAAATTCATCTTTCACCAGTCTAGTTTCCGATACCAGTGCAAATTATTCCAGAAATGTTGCCAGCAAATTGTTGATGATCGAATGTTGACTATAAAAGCTCTCGTGTGATACCGGCGTAACACATAGGGAAAGAGGGGACTGTATAGAAAGACTGATGGATAGATGGAAATAAAGATAGATAGATAGATAGATAGATAGACAGATAGAGATAGGTAGATACAGACAGACAGACAGACAGACAGACAGAGAGACAGGCTTATAAATAGTAAGATAGACAGACACAGATAGATAAATAGATAGATAGACAGAAAGACAGGCAGACAGGCAGATAGATGCATAAATATATATACTGTATATATAATATATATATATATACATATATATATATATATATATATATATATATATATATAATATATATATATATACATATATATATATATATATATATATATATATAGAAAGAGAGATTGATAAATACAGTATATAGATCGACAAACAGACAAACAGATAGATAGATAGAGATAGATAGATAGATATATAGACAGATAGATAAATTGATAGATAGATAGAGAAAGGGAGAATCAGACAGCAGTAGTATGTAGTAGTAGGAGGAGGGGTGGAGGAGAGGAGGAGGGGTGGAGGGGTGGAGGGGTGGAGGGGTGGAGGGGTGGAGGAGGAGAGAGTGGAGGAGGAGGGTGGAGGAGGGAGTGCCTGCAAGCTATTGATTGTTGCACCTGTGTCTGGTTGTAGTGGTGGTGGTGGTGATGATGGTGGTGCTTGGTGGGGTTGTGGTTGTTGTAGTGGTGGTGGTGGTGCTTTGTTGTTGTTTTTCTTGGTGTGGTGCTTGGTATTGTGGTGGTGGTGGTGGTGTTGATTGGTGTGGTGGTGGTGGTGTTGATTGGTGCTTGGTATTGTGGTGGTGGTGGTGGTGGTGGTGGTGGTGGTGGTGAATGGTGATGGTTGTAGTGGGGGTGGTGGTGGTGATTGGTGTGGTGGTGATTGGTGGTGGTGGTGGTGGTGGTGGTGTTGTTGTTATTGTTTTTGTGGTTGTGGTGCTTGGTATTGTGGTGGTGGAGACGGTGCTGTTTTCTACCGATAAATGTACAAATATATTTTGAAGGGGTATCCTTGGCTTGTTATTTTAAGTTTGATGGAGGTCTAGGGAGGAAACTAAAAACAAAAACAAAAATACATAAATGAAAAAAATCGACCAAAAAATGTACCATTCCCCCTTAACATCATACACTATTATCATCTTGCTCTCAGTATCCGCCTTTCAACACATTCTTACCCCTATTCACTATTCTGTCCAACTCTCTAACCCAAGAGTGAACCAATTTTTCCAGTCTTTATTCTACTCAAACAGTAACTTGTAGAACTGTCTCCTTCAATCTGTCTTTCCCTTATTCTATGACATAAAATGCTTGAAGCTCCGTTTGTCCAGAAATCTTTACTCTAACAATAACAATATCTTGAATTATTCTCTCTACCACTCTTGGAGGGACACTTGTTACAGGCGGCTTTGTCTTTTGTCTCCTGCACACACATGGGAAATAATGCACTCTTATACATAATCTAGGACAATTGGCCACTTGCGAGTTTCGTTCTATAAGGAAGTTGGAGCTGCAGACATCGATATTAAGCAGAATACGGGGTTAGTAATTATATAAATACATTAAACCCAATTCAACATACCTTTTAGCGAGCAGAAACGTTATTGCATTTGCACTGACTGCTTTTTTGGCCTATAAATTCATTCATTCAAAAATTCTTAGTTTCCTCGCTAGACATCCCTCAAACTTAGAAAAACATCCCCTAGACCTCCCCTCAAGATAAATTTGTAAATTTTTCGGTAGAAAAATGTCCCGGCCGAAGGCCGGTTCCTCACACAATTACAGGCTCGCTATCGCTCGCCAGGAAATAAATCAACACCTAAATGGCACGATAGGTCTTAAAATTTATAACGAAATGGGACGAAAGGTCTTAAAATCGCCAATCAAATGGGCCGAACGTCTAAAAATCTAAAAACTAATGGGACTAAACATGATGCTTACGGCTCCAACTTCCTTATAGCCTGAAACTCGCAAGGGGTCAATTGTTAGCACGGCTTTTTACGTGATACTTCAGTCATCCATATAGTCTATTCGCTGTAAGTAGGCGAGAGTTCATGACCTGTATCCTCTGTAACTCAAAAAGGGCTGGAGCAAATGGCCTGTAAATTTCCACATCCATTCCTTGGCTGACTCTTCCCAAATGGTAGCAATATGAGCTCGATTACTCCAGTCGTTTTTGAGTTACAGAGGTTAGAGGTCATGATTTCTCGCCTACTGACCGCGAATGGACTATAGATATCATGCACTCTCGTTATCTTGCACTCTTATCATAACAACGCACTCATAGCATGCACTCGGAAGTAAGTATGATCTCATTATCATATAGATTCATTAGTTAGTTAATATTATCATCACCCATACTAATCATCTTCGTGCAAACTGATATCGGATTAACCCCTTGAAGCTCTGACGAGTTTTAGCACTTTGTTTTGGCTATCATTAGACGATTTTATGCAGCTTAGGGTGGATCTGTGTGTATTAAAAAGGGTAAATACTATCTCAATCAACCCTTTGACTTTCATATACCGTTACTAATCTGAATAAAATCGTCTAATAGTAGCCAGAAAACAGAACAGAAACGCGTATTGGAGCTTGAAAGGCTTAACTTAAGTACAAGGCAAACTTCCATTATTAAATGCATTCTCTTCCTCACTTACCTTCTCTCTCTCTCTCTCTCTCTCTCTCTCTCTCTCTCACACACACACACACACTCACTCTCTCTCTCTCTCTCACACACACACACACACACTCACTCACTCACTCTCTTTCTCTCTCTCTCATGCCGACTCAAGGTCGGAGGGTCTCTCTTTCTCTCTCTCTCATGCCGACTCAAGGTCGGATGGGGTGGTGGGCGCGAAGAGAGCCTTCTTCTGCTTTGATATCCTTACCTTTCACCTTTATAACAAAATCTATGTTAGCCTTAAGTCCGGACTGCTTAGTAGGAATCGCAAGGTCTGTGCAGTCTGTGTATCTATGTAACTCTCTCTTCCTTAAGGGGAGATTTCCACTTGAGGGATTTTTTTCTTTACCCCTTTCTCCCTCATGTTTAGCCCCAATGCTTTTGAGATTTTAAGACGTTCGCCCCATTAGTTTGGCGATTTTAAGAACTTTCACCCAATTGATGTCACTTTTAAGACCTTTCGTCCCATTTAGGTGTCAAATTTTTCCTGGCGAGCGATAGCGAGCCTGCAATTTAAGAGGAATCGGCCTTCGGCCGGGATATTTTTCTACCGAAAAATTAACAAATTTATCTTGAAAGGGGGTCAAGGGGGTGTAATTTCAAGCTTGATGGAAGTCTAGGAAACACACTAAAAACCTCCCCATTAACCTCTCCTCTCCTCTACTTATATATACAGTATATATATATATATATATATATACAGTATATAACACTCGCTCTCAGCCTCTCTCCTTGAACAATTCACTCACGTCTCCAAGCAGTCTGCCACATCCAAGCCCCTCTCTCATTCGCTCTCTCACTCTCTCTCTCTCTCTCTCTCTCTCCTTCTTTTCTATCCTTTCCTTCAACTTTCCTTTTCTATCGTATACGCCATCTCTACTAGAATTAAGTCTTGACCACCTCGTTTGGATCGTAAGGTCTGTTTGGCCAGTGTATCTATGCAAATCTATGTAAATCTCTCTCTCTCTCTCACTCATTATTAATCTCTATTTAAGGGGAGATTTCCACTTGAGGGATTTTTTTCTGGACCCCTTTCTCCCTCATGTTTAGCCCCATTGCTTTTGATATTATAAAACGTTTGCCCCATTAGTTTAGCGATTTTAGAACTTTCACCCCATATTAAGACCTTTCGTGCAATTCAGGTGTCGATTTTATCCTGGCGAGCGATAGCGAGCCTGTAATTTAAGAAGAATCGGCCTTCGGCCGGGACATTTTTCTACCGAAAAATGTACAAATTTATCTTGAAAGGGGGTCAAGGAGATGTAATTTTAAGCTTGATGGAGGTCTAGGGAACAAACTGAATACCTCCCTTTAAGACGTTCACCCCATTAGTTCGGCGATTTTAAAGAACTTTCGCCCCATTTTTGTCAATTTATAGACCTTTCTGTGCTATATAGGTGTCGATTTGTTCCTGGCGAGCGAAAGCGAGCTTGTAATTTAAGAGGAACCGGCTACACGTTTATCTTAACCCTTTGAAGCTCTGACGCGTTTTAGCAGTTTATTTTGGCTATCATTAGACGATTTTATGCAGCTTAGGAGGTATCTGTGGGTCTTGAAAGGGTAAATACTATCTCAATCAACCCTCTGACTTCCGTAAACCGTTACTAATCTGAATAAAATCGTCTAATAGTAGCCAGAAAACAGAACAGAAACGCGTATTGGAGCTGGAAAGGGTTAAAAGGGGGACTCAAGGGGGTATAATTTTAAGCTTGATGGAGGTCTAGGGAACAAGCTAAAAACTCCCCTTAACACTATATGATGCGACTTCTAGTGGGTTATTTAGGATATTTGGTTTGAAAAGTTAGTATTCTTGAGGATTTGGCTTGCTTTTGGACCAATGTCTTTTAGTGTGTTTCCTAGATTTCCATCAAGCTTGAAATTACACCCCCTTGACCCCCTTTCAAGATAAATTTGTACATTTTTCGGTAGAAAAATGTCCCGGCCGAAGGCCGCTTCCTCTTAAATTACAGGCTCGCTATCGCTCGCCAGGAAAAAATCGACACGTATATGGCACGAAAGGTCTTAAAAGTGACATAAATGGGGCGAAAGTTCTTAAAATCGTCAAACTAATGGGGCGAACGTCTTAAAATATAAAAAGCAATGGGGCTAAACATGAGGAAGGAAGGGGTAAATAAAAAAATCCCTCAAGTGGAAATCTCCCCTTAACCCTTTCAAGCTCCAGTACGCATTTCTTTTCTGTTTTCTGGTAATTATTAGACGATTTTATTCAGATTAGGAAGGGTATATGGAAGTCAGAGGGTTCATTGAGATAGTCTTTACCGTTGTAATACCCACAGATCCTTCCTAAGCTGCGTAAAATCGTCTAATGATAGCCAAAATAAACTGCTAAAACGCGTCAGAGCTTCAAGGGGTTAATGAAATGCCCACCCAGACCACCCCCCCTTCAAGTTAAATTTGTACATTGTTCCGTAGAAATATATGCCAGTCGAAGGCCAACTTCTTTTTAGATAATAGGCTTGTTATCGCTCGTCCAGAAATAAATCGACACCAGAATCGTCAAACTAATGAGGTGAAACGTCTGAAAACGTGCAAGCTAATGGAACATAACAGGGGAGGTCCTAAAAGATCTCCCATGGACCAAAAAGGGTTAATTATTCCCAAAGCCAAATCTCTTGAACAAGAACTCCAATAACTCTCAAACAACTAGAGTAATTGATCACTTGCGAGTTTCAGGCTATAAGGAAGTTGGAGCCGTAGACATCCACATTTAGAAGAATTACCAGCTAAAACATGGTCATAGTACGTACGATCGGGGGTATTAAGTGTGGGCATAGATTCCAGTGGTATTCGCTCAACAAGTGTTATTGGTATCTTTATAGTTACCGGGAATAGTGCTTATCCCTCAGAGTATTAGTCAGTGTCCCAAACTTTGTGAAATATCTGACAACACTTATTAACCTCGATTGTACAGTTGGTCAAGGATGAAAGTATATAGTTTTTCGTCTGCTATAGCCACACATAGTTTGTCATGTTGGCAGCCCTGGTAGCCATATCTCAGAGCCCGCCCACCTTATTCAGGGTGTTTAAAAACGTGTTCCTGGACTTAGTTGTCAGACGGAAATATGAATATATTGCTCTATAATCTTTGACGTGAATATCACTTCGGAGATATTAAACACTTAATGTTATTGATAAATATACAAGAAATGCGAGAGTGAAAACGAAAATCAAAACGTCTACCTATATACGATATTTCAGTGGAATACAGGTCCATTTTCACACGTGGTAATATGTGGCTAATAATGTAGGGTATGGTGATAGCAATGTTGCAGTTGGTTTGCAGGTGTTCTGCTGATAAAAATAATAATAATAAATAAATAAATAAATACAAATCACAAGTAAAGCCTCATTATGCTTCGAGGACTGACTCATAAAGCAATGGCGTTCGCAAGATGAGTAAAATTGCTGGGTCATTACTCTATTGAACACACAGGCTTCCTTACGTCCACGTTTAGGAATTAGATTTTTGTGTATCTAAAGTAGACGAATATGGAGTGGCTATAAAAGATATTACGATATACACTTAACATTATAACATTCATAATAAATAATGAGTAGAAAGAGGAATCTAATAATACTTGTTAATTAATAAGTAGGTAAATATTGATATTTCACTTTCATCCCCCAAGACGGATTTATGTGATCCAAAGGTCAATGAAACGGAGGCGAGCGCCGCGGCTACGCGCTGTTCCAGCGTATGCCCCCAGCTTTGTTTTGCTATCTCCATAACAGTATTTAGTCACCCTGAAGGTTTATGAATAATTCTCTAACTTTTGATATTTATGGAAACGCTTTTTCGAAGCACTCCGTATATTAATTAATGTATCAATATAATAAACCCCATGTGTGTTGGGATGGTTTGGGCTAGTGGAAAGGCTGTCATGGCTGCCAACATGACAAACCATGTGTGGCTATAGCAGACGAAAAACTGTATACTTTCATCCTTGACCAACTGTACATTCATGACCCAATTCAACATACCTTTTATCCATCAAATACCTACATTATTAGCGTACATCAATGTTACATCAAAATTTATGGCTCCAACTTCCTTATAGCCTGAAACTCGCAAGTGCTAATATCTCTACTATTTAAGGGGAGATTTCCACTTGAGGGATTTTTTTCTGGACCCGTTTTTTCCTCATGGTTTAGCCCCATTGCTTTTGAGATTTTAAGACGTTCGCCCTAGTAGTTTGGACATTTTAAGACATTTTGCCCCATTTCTGTCAATTTTAAGAACTTTCGTGCCATTAAGGTGTCGATTTTTCCTGGCGAGCGATAGCGAGCCTGTAATTTAAGAGCAACCGGGACATTTTTCTACTGAAAAATGTAGAAATTTATCTTGAAAGGGGGTCTAGGGGGTGTAATTTTAAGCTTGATGAAAACGTAGGGAACAAACTAAATACCTCCCCTTAAGGTTCACCATGTCTGGCCTGTCTGCTTGTACCAGGGTCTATAGTTTATTCAAGTACAGTCGCGTTAATAAGTGATGTCTCGGCACCAAGTATGTTTTGATCAATAATTGGTATCAGCAATATCTAAGCTTCATTTCATCATCTCGAGTGAAATATACCAACATGTTCCCTACACTTACCCACCCTATTCAACATCTGACAGACATTAACCCCTTGAAGCTCTGATGCGTTTTAGCAGTTTATTTTGGCTATCATTAGACGATGTTATGCAGCTTAGGAAGTATCTGTGGGTATTAAAAGGGTTAATACTATCTCAATCAACCCTTTGACTTCCATATACCGTTACTAATCTGAATAAAATCGTCTAATAGTAGCCAGAAAACAGAACAGAAACGCGTATTGGAGCTTGAAAGGGTTAATACAGCACAGAGCGAGCCAAGCATAATGACAGCTGGGACATGACTTATTAGCGCGACCGTACTTTTAGGATTGACCACTCAACTTATAGGTTCATCGGACTCCGAGGTCTTCTACTGTAGGTATCTTTGTAGCACTATGTGACTATAGTGGTGGGTGGCTAGTCCATCCACCAATCTGGTTCACTCTTAGTTGAGCTGTATGGATTTTTTGTATTAGCCTTACTCCCCTAGATGGTTTGCCGACCACGAAAAACAAGTCCCATTCACCAGGATTTTAATAAGGTTGTCTCCTCTACATGGGTTGCCGACTTTTTGAGACATCTTGTTTACAGACAAATAATCAGACAAACAGACACACGGAGAAAAAACCTCCGTCCAACTTCGTTAGCGCGGGTAATAAACTTTCACCTAATATTACTGTTAATATCTTTGTACGGTCGCGCTAATAAGTCATTTCCCAGCTGTCTATTACGTTTGGCTTGCTCTGTGCTGTATTACTGTCTGTCAGATGTTGAATAGGATGGGTAAGTGTAGGAACATGTGTGTATATTTCACTCGATATGGAGAAATGCAGCTTAGATATTGCTGATACCAATAAATTATCAAAACATACTTGGTGCCGAGACATCACTTATTAGCGCGACTGTACACCCAATATCCCATAAGCCTTATGCACAATAAATCCTTTTGACATATACCTGCTAACACTTATAATCTCTCTCTGTCTCTCTGTCTCTCTCTCTCTTGTTCTCGCTCTCGCTCTCTCGTTGTCTCTTACTCTCACTTACACCTTTCTCGCTCTCTCTTCCAGACACGCTCTTTCTCTCTTTCTCCCCCTCTCTATCTCACTCACTCACTCACACTTACACACACACACACACACACACACACACTCTCTCTATCTCTTTCTCTCTCTTTCAATTACTTTCAGACACGCACTCACTCTAAATCACACTCAATTTTTGGCCCCCACATACACTTTAACGCTTTCATACACACACACACACACGCAATTTAACCCTTTGATGATCATGACGCATTTTAGCAGTTTCTTCTGGGCTATTATTAGACGAATTTACTGCGATTAACCCCTTCTGTACCGGCGACCGTCTCTTTTAATTGATTTCAGTTACATTAAGACGATTGGATAGAGCTTAGGAAGGGTATATGGAAGCTACAAGGATTAATTGAGATGTTCTGTAGCCTTTTAATGAGTAGACGTCCTTCCTAAGCTGTACAAAATCGTCTAATTGTTGCCAGAATATAATGCAAAGTACATCCCCGGTAGAGAAGGGGTTAAGAAGGGTGAATGGAAGCCAGAGGGTTAATTGAGATAGTCTTTACCCTTTAAATGTCCACAGATCCTTCCTAAGCTGCATGCAATCGTCAACTACAGCCAGAATAAACAGTCACAACGCGTCATGATCCTCAAGGGGTTAACACACACACACACACACACACACACACACACACACACACACACACTAAGGCACTTCATCATGTATACATAATATGAACGTGCATTTACTCACATAAATTCTGACTAACACACGCACACAATGATTACGTACAGTCTGAGTCAGAAGTAATTGGATGCTCTCTCTCTCTCTCTCTCTCTCTCTCTCTCTCTCTCTCTCTCACACACTGATCATATAGAATTAATAACTAGCATTAGTTGATCGTCTCTCATTAATTCTCTTTTTCTATCTCTCTCTCTCTCTCACACACACACAAGCGTACACAAACAAAGACACAAAGTAAGTCAGACACACATAAAATAAGCTGAGCACACGCAAACACACACACACACACACACACACACACACACAGGAACGTACAAACAGGTCAGGCATCTCATAATTCATTTGCATATGCATATATTAATTAGGCTGGGCTATTCCACATCTACCCACATATACATTGCCAGAAGCCTTGCATTCATAGATACCATTATATACTACTGTATCTAACTAAACTAACTAACTAACTAACTAACTAACTAACTAACTAACTAACTAACCAAATACCTAACTAAACTAACTAGGCTATCTAACTAACTAACTAACTCACTTAGCTAACTAACTAACCAAATACCTAACTAACTAACTAGGCTATCTAACTAACTAACTAACTCACTTAGCTAACTAACTAACCAAATACCTAACTAACTAACTAGGCTATCTAACTAACTAACTAACTAACTTAGCTAACTAACTAACCAAATACCTAACTAACTAACTAGGCTATCTAACTAACTATCTAACTCACTTAGCTAACTAACTAACCAAATACCTAACTAACTAACTAGGCTATCTAACTAACTAACTAACTAACTTAGCTAACTAACTAACTAACCAAATACCTAACTAACTAACTAGGCTATCTAACTAACTAACTAACTAACTTAGCTAACTAACTAACCAAATACCTAACTAACTAACTAGGCTATCTAACTAACTAACTAACTCACTTAGCTAACTAACTAACCAAATACCTAACTAACTAACTAGGCTATCTAACTAACTATCTAACTCACTTAGCTAACTAACTAACCAAATACCTAACTAACTAACTAGGCTATCTAACTAACTAACTAACTCACTTAGCTAACTAACTAACCAAATACCTAACTAACTAACTAGGCTATCTAACTAACTAACTAACTCACTAACTAACCAAATACCTAACTAACTAACTACTACTACTACTACTACTGCTACTACTAATAATACTAAAAATAATAATGATGATGACAATACTTTTAATAACCGAATCCCTAATAATAACAACAACAACAACAACAACAACAACAACAACAACAACAACAACAACAACAATAAGACAACCCCTCAAAAATTCATGCCCCAAAGTTATATATATTTTTGGCACTTATGGCGAGACAGGTTTGAACGTGTTATCTCGGCGCTGGCCAATCAGAATCAATCTCTTAATGGTGCGGGGTATTGATTGGTCGAGCGCTGAGAGAGAGAGAGAGAGAGAGAGAGAGAGAGATATACAGTAGTACAAGCTTGTGTGAGCGAAAAATTTATCATTCTTTTCTGAGAGAGAGAGAGATACATATATTTACATATATTTACATATATACATTGGCCACACAGACCTTACGATTCAAACGAGGTGGTCAGGATAGAAAAGAAGAAGAGAGAGAGAGAGAGAGAGAGAGAGAGAGAGAGAGAGAGAGAGAGAGAGAGAGAGAGAGAGAGTTAAGTTGTGTACATTTTTAACAGACCAATGTACACCTAGCCCCCTGTACATATGTATGTGTGTGTGTGTGTGTGTGTGTGTGTGTGTGTCTCCAAGCAGTAACTAAAAAACTTACACTTAAAGTTGAGCGAAGCATTACGAATAAAACAAGACATTGGATTTAGAGAAAATATATCAATGAACGAATTTCAAGTAACTATACGCATATTTTGTTTCTCTCTCTCTCTCTCTCTCTCTCCTCTTCTTCTTCTTCTTTTCTGTCCTTTCCTTCAACTTTCCTTTTCTATCGGATATGCCATCTCTACTAGAATTAAGTCCTGACCACCTCGTTTGGATCGAGAAGGTCTGTGTGGCCAGTGTATCTATGTAAATCTCTGACTACTGCTCATTATCTCTCCCTCTTCATTCTTGTCACTTTGTTCACTCTTCTCTCTCTCTCTCTCTCTCTCTCTCTCTCTCTCTCTCTCTCTCTCTCTCTCTCTCTCTCTCTCAGTAATGAAACTCCAAGATAATGAGCCTCGGGTATCAGCCAGTAAATAAGGTCACATAACATTACACAATGGTGGTGAGTCTTAAGGAGGGGATGGTTGGTTCTTCTGGTCCCCTTTCTCCCTCATGTTTAGCCCCATTTCGGACCCATTAGTTTGGTGATTTGATTTTTTTTAACCCCCTTTATTTGTCAATATCAAGACCTTTCGTGCCATTTAGGTGTATTTTTTTCCTGGCGAGCGATAGCGAACCTCTAATTAAAGAGGAATATTTATCTAGATCTTGGGGATGTTTCTTCAAGTTTGATGGAGGTCTGGGGAGGAAGCCAAACAAATATTAAATAGATAAATAAATCGAGCAATAAATGAACCCTTCCCCCCATTAAGGGGAGATATCGACTTGAGGGATTTTTTTATGGACCCCTTTCTCCCTCATGTTTAGCCCCATTGTTTTTGAGATTTTAAGACAGTCGCCCCATTAGTTTAGCAATTTTAAGAACTTTCACCCCATATTAAGACCTTTCGTGCCATTCAGGTGTCGATTTTATCCTGGCGAGCGATAGCGAGCCTGTAATTTAAGAGGAACCGGCCTTTGGCCGGGACATTTTTCTACCGAAAAATGTACAAATTTATCTTGAAAGGGGGTCAAGGGGGTGACATTTTTAGATTGCTGGAGGAGTAGGAAACAAACTACAAACCTCCCCTTAACCCATTCTGTACCGGAGGTGTATTTGTAATATTATTCTACCTATATTTAGACGATGTTGTGAAGCTTAACAATGATCTGGGGTAGAAGAAAGGGTTTAAGTGACAATAGTTCGAAGCCTGTTATGTATTTAGTTTGTTCCCTAGACCTCCATCAAGCTTAAAATTACACCCCCTTGAGTCCCTTTCAAGATAAATTTGTACATTTTTCGGTAGAAAAATTTCCCGGCCGAAGGCCGGTTCCTCTTAAATTAGAGGGTCGCTATCGCTCGCCAGGATAAAATCGACACCTGAATTGCACGAAAGGTCTTAATATGGGGTGAAAGTTCTTAAAATCGCTAAACTAATGGGGCAAACGTTTTATAATATCAAAAGCAATGGGGCTAAACATGAGGGAGAAAGGGGTCAAGACAAAAATCCATCAAGTGGAGATCTCCCCTTAATGGCTGGAGTTCCTTTTTATACTGAACCAAATCGTCTAATCGTAGCCAAAGTCAAGTCAAGTAGACGTGACCTGTTTGTTCTGTCCTTTCCTATCTTGCTCTGGCTTGTACCCATTTGGCCCCATTCAGCCTACTGTTTTAAGACGTTTATCCCCATCCAGGTGTCAATTGTTTACTGGTGAGCGGTAGCGAGCCAGCATATTTTTTATTTTTGTTTGACAGCAGGCTAAATTTGTACATTTTTCGATAGAAAAATTTCTCCGGCGAAGCCGGATTCTTCATATAATGCTGGCTCGCTATCGCTCGCCAGGAAGAAATCGACACCTAGATGGGGATAAACGTCTTAAAATAGTTGGCTGAATGGGGCCGAATGGATACAAGCCAGAGAAAGAGAGAAAAGGAGAGAAATTAACAAAAAGCAGGTCACCCACCTTAAAGGGTTGCTACAAACTTCATGGGTAAATCACACTATTACCTTGTTATAAAATGTTATATTATATATATATTTATATAATATATTTTATCATTATTATAATTATTATTATTATTATCATTATTACTTTTTTATTTGATTAGTATTTTGTTTTGATGTTTATAGTTTATTGTTTAATGTTTATTTCTATTGACAACAAGAGGTTATTGAACCGCAGGAAGAGGGGAAAAGGAAGGAGGGGGGGGGGGGGGGGGGGGGGGGGGGGCGAAGGCGGGGGACGGGGGGGGGGGGGGGGCGGTAGGGGGGTATATAAAAGCCAAAGCAGATACGCGCTAAATACGGACAAGGGACTCAAAGGCACGGACGTTTTTTTTTTAGTAAGGCCCGTTTGATTAAGGGGGGGTCACCGGAATTTGTTCTCTCTTTCTCTGGCTTTATATTCATTCGGCCCCATTCAGCCTACTGTTTTAAGACGTTTACCCCCATCCAGGTGTCAATATTTTCCTGGCGAGCGGTAGCGAGCCAGCATATACTGTATATATATTTTTTTTTGACAGTAAGCTAAATTTGTACAATTTTCGATAGAAAAATGTCTCCATTGAAGCCGGATATCTCCATACAATGCTGTCTCGCTATCGCTCGCCAGGAAGAAATCGACACCTGGATGGGGATAAACGTCTTAAAACAGTAGGCTGAATGGGGCCGAATGGATACAAGCCAGAGAAAGAGAGAAAAGGAGAGAAAGATAAAAAAAAAAGCCGGTGACCCCTTTAATATAACAGACGTCGCTGGTACTCAAGGATTAAGTGAAGTAAGGACGAAAGTAAAGGATTAAGTAAAGGATTAAGTAAAGGACGAAAGTAAAGGACGAAAGTAAAGGATTAAGTAAAGGATTAAGTAAAGGATTAAGTAAAGGATTAAGTAAAGGATTAAGTAAAGGATTAAGCAAAGGATTAAGCAAAGGATTAAGCAAAGGAAATAAGTAAAGGATTAAGTAAAAGATTAAATATAGGATTAAGTAAAGCATTAAGTAAAGTACGGACGAAAGGTGGGCCGGGCAGCAGTAGTAGGTCAAGTACGGCAGTGGGTTAAGTACGAGAGAGAGAGAGAGAGACGAGGTGGGTACGTAAGGGGGGGGGCGTGGGAAAGAAAAGAGAGAGAGAGCGAGATAGATTTACATAGATTGACATAGCTACACTGAGCACATACCTTACGATCCACCCAGCGAGGTGGTCAGGACTTTAATTCTAGTAGAGATAGCTAACCCGAGAGTAAGGGACATTGGAAGGAAAGGATAGCAAAGAAGAGAGGAGAGAGAGAGAGAGAGAGAGAGAGAGAGAGAGAAAATTTGAATCAGAGTCAGAAATTGTATATACTGTAAATCATATAATTATATAATTATACATAATTATAATAAGAGAGATAGCAAAACAAGAGAGAGAGAGAGAGTTTAAGTGTTCATCTCTCTCTCTCAAGGAAGGCAGGGGTGGGTGGGAGGAGGGGCGGCACACGCACAGTATAAAGGAAAGACACATCTACTTTAAACCGGGCCCGCTATATTTAGCACAAGCCGCTATATACTCTCGCCCAGCCCGGCCCTAGACTCGCAGTGGTACGGTGGTGTTTTTAAAGTGGGGGAGGAGAGAGAGAGAGGGAGGTACACACACACACACACACACACACACACACACACACACACACACACACACACACACACACACACATGGAATGGCTGGGTGAGGGAGGGGGTGGTGGAGTGGGGAAGGAGGGGAGGTCGAGGGGGTCTTGTGGGGGAAGGGAGGGGAGGTCTAGGAGGTCTTGGGGGAGAAGAGGTCTAGAGGGTCTTGGGGGGAGGGGTCTAGGTGGTCTTGGGGTGGGTGGGAGGGGAGGAGGGGTCTAGGGGGTCTTGTGGGGGGGGGGGGGGAGGGGAGGAGGGGTCTTGGGTGGTCTTGTGGGGGGGAAGGGTCTTGGGGGAGAGGGGTCTAGGGGTCTTGTGGGGGGAGGGGAAGAGGGGTCTAGGTGGTCTTTGTGGGGGGTAGGGGAGGAGGGGCTACGGGGTCTTGGAGGTCTAGGTGGTCTTGTGGGGGCTAGGAGAGGAGGGGTCTTGGGGGGGGAGGGGTCTAGGAGGTCTTGTGGGGGGGAGGGAAGGAGGGGTCTAGGGGTCTTGTGGGGGGGAGGGGAGGAGGGGTCTAGGGTGTCTTGTGGGGAGGGGTCTAGGGGGTCTTGGGGGGAAGGGGTCTAGGGGTTTTGGGGGAGGAGGGGGTCTAGGGGTCTTGGGAGGGAGGGGTCTAGGGGTCTTGGGGGAGGAGGGGTCTAGGGTGTCTTGTGGGGGGGAGGGGTCTAGGAGGTCTTGGGGGAGGAGAGGTCTAGGAGGTCTTGGGGGGGAGAGGTCTAGGGGGTCTTGGGGGGGAGGGGTCTTGGGGGGGGAGGGGTCTAGGGGTCTTGGGGGGAGGAGAGGTCTAGGGGGTCTTGGGGGGGAGGGGTCTAGGGGGTCTTGGAGGGGGAGGGGTCTAGGGTGTCTTGTAGGGGGAGTGGGGAGGGGTCTATGGTCTGGTGGCTCTCTGGGTTTCTGGATGGTCTCTCAAGCTTTTTATTTACTGTGGTCTCCCGAATGGTCTCAAGCTCTTTTTATTGGGGTCTGGCTCCTTATTGTGGTCTCTCGCTCTTTAATTTGGTCTCTGGGTTTCCGGATGGTCTCTCAAGGTCTTTTTATTGTGGTCTCTCACTCTTTAATAATTATGGTCTTTGGGTTTCCGGATGGTCTCTCAAGGTCTTTTTATTGTGGTCTCTCGCTCTTTAATATGGTCTCTGGGTTTCCGGATGGTCTCTCAAGGTCTTTTTATTGTGGTCTCTCACTCTTTAATATGGTCTCTGGGTTACCGGATGGTCTCTCCAGGTCTTTTTTATTGTGGTCTCTCGCTCTTTAATATGGTCTCTGGGTTTCCGGATGGTCTCTCAAGGTCTTTTTATTGTGGTCTCTCGCTCTTTAATATGGTCTCTGGGTTTCCGGATGGTCTCTCAAGGTATTTTTATTGTGGTCTCTCACTCTTTAATATGGTCTCTGGGTTTCCGGATGGTCTCTCAAGGTCTTTTTATTGTGGTCTCTCGCTCTTTAATATGGTCTCTGGGTTTCCGGATGGTCTCTCAAGGTCTTTTTATTGTGGTCTCTCACTCTTTAATATGGTCTCTGGGTTACCGGATGGTCTCTCAAGGTCTTTTTTATTGTGGTCTCTCACTCTTTAATATGGTCTCTGGGTTTCCGGATGGTCTCTCAAGGTCTTTTTATTGTGGTCTCTCACTCTTTAATATGGTCTCTGGGTGGTCCTATCTAGAGTGAGGTTTGGCATCCTCTACCTAACCGTAACCGTTTCTGTCTGTCTCTTTTACTGTCCTAATTTTCCTTCTGGGGGCAGGGGGCTAGGAATCCTCCTCCCCTTGTACAATTCACCTACTCGACGAGCTTGAGAAAGGGGCGAGAGAACGCGAAAGTGGTCCCGGACCCTAAGAATTGGAACTTTACATGTTGTTTCTGTTCGGGTTCTGTCTCGAGTCGGCCACCCCGATACACATGCAAACAATGGTGTTAGGTAGAGCTGAAGTGCATTATGTACTATATAATCACTCTTTCATATCCCTAACCGTTAATCCTGGAAAGCATCGTGAGGTGTTTTAGATAGTAACTGTTCCTTGTGACCTTTTGTAAATCACGAGTTTTATTCTTATCCGGAGAACAATAGCTGGTATTATCCAGCTTAAGTAGTGAAGTGGAGAGCCTAGTGCTTTGAATATCTTGGTGGTGTAATGGTTAAAGTGTCTAAAAATCCGTGTGTGATAACCCGGGTTCGAATCCTGGTGGATCACATAATGCTTTAATTAATTTCATTGGAGGTGTTTGGTGTTGTGGTGAAATTAATAAAAAAATAGATTACAAAAGTAAAATAATAGCAAATATAAATACATAACCAAATAAATAAATAAATAAATATATATACTGTATATATAAACCGAGACAGACAGATAGATAGATAATAGATAGATAGATAAGATAGATAGGTAAACAATCTCTACGTCTAGTTATAATAATCTAGCTATCAAAGCGTTACATTATCTAGATTAAAATACTGTACATCTGTCTCACTCCCCCCCCCCCCCCCCCTCCACCTCTATATTAACCCTTTTCTTTATCGGCAACATCATATCGATATTACTGTAGCTATGTTTAGACTATTTTGTTGCAGTTTAAGAATGTTCTGTGGTAGCAAAAAGGGTGAAGAGAGATATTTCGAACCTGTTAATTGCTGGAGGCCCCTTTTGAAACTGGACAAACATAGTCAAATATTAACCAGCATTAACTACAAAAGACGTAGCCGGTACAGAAGGGGTTAATGTTTTTGTGTTTACATGTACAGGTATGTAAAATAGGAGTAGGGTAAAGGAATGTATAATATAATCACCTTTGCCATTTTGAGACAAAGTATAAGCAAGTTTATGTATTTATTCTATCTCGATAAAGAATCAAATCAAATTAAATTACTCTCTCTCTCTCTCTCTCTCTCTCTTTCCTCATCATATATGCATGATCTTTATACTACTGAGCTTCCGTGTCTGTCTGTCTGGCTGTCCGTATGACCCCAATGTCTTTTGTCTGTGTGTGTGTGTGTCTATTAACTTTATCTAGCCATATACGCCTGTGTGTGTGTGTGTGTGTGTGTGTGTGTGTGTGTGTGTGTGTGTGTGTGTGTGTGTGTGTGTGTGTGTGTGTGTGTGTGTGTGTAAGCCTGTCAGCCGATATGTCTGTCTGTCTGTTAAGAACCACAGGGGAGGTAGGAGATAACTGGATCTGTTGGCTTAAAATTGAAAAGCTAATTGGTTTCTGCCTGCCCGCCTGTGTCTGTCTGTCTGTCTATGTCTGTCTGCCCAGCCGTGTCTGTCTGTTCATTTGTCTGTATGTCTGTCTTTCTGTCTATGTCTGTCTGCCCACCCGTGTCTGTCTGTTCATTTGTCTGTATGTCTGTCTATGTCTGTCTGCCCACCCGTGTCTGTCTGTTCATTTGTCTGTATGTCTGTCTGTCTATGTCTGTCTGCCCACCCGTGTCTGTCTGTTCATTTGTCTGTATGTATGTCTGTCGGTGTTTGTCTGTCTATCTGTGTCTGTATGCCTGTCTGTCTGTCTGTCTGTGTGATCCATATTGCAGGATACCATACAGGGAATATTACATATTCCCCCACGGAACTCGGGCCGACATTGATTTCATTTCATTCTAACCCAACCAAGTACGAGAGTCATTAATATTAAGTACCGGTATATTAAGTACCGGTATATTAAGTACCGGTATATCTCACAATTATAAGTATGAATGTAAATAGGAAATGGTTAGGTATACTTTTATCACTCTCTTTATGACTGGTAGAAGTATGAAATTCCTTCTTTTAACTCTCGTGGCGGTGTAGGTGACTGGACCTCCTGCCTGTACGGTTCGAATCCTTGCCCTGTCAGCTATATTTGTCATCCAATAAACAACTTGTCATGCTTAGGGCAGCCGGATTTCGATTAAATACCTGTCTGTCCCCCTATCAGAGTCGAGTTGGGAAGGAATACTGGAAGAAGTATCAAATTCCTTCTTTTAACTTTCGTGGTGGTGTAGGTGACTGGACCTACTGCCTGTACGGTTCGAATCCTAGCCATGTTAGCTATATATATATATATATATAAAATCGCCCAAGTAAACATTTTAACTCCTTGAGGATATGACGCAGTTTATCAGTTTCAGAAGGATCTGTGTGAATTATAAGGGTAAAATATATCTTAGTTAACCCTCTGACTTCCATACACCCTTCCTAATCTGAATAACATCGTTTAATAATAGCCGGAATGGATTAACTACCGAAAATAAAGCATATTAATTTAAACACAAAAACACCCCAGTACATATTTTACAGATATACGAGAGCTAAATCTCTGGGAAAACTCGGCTTATACGTGAATTTAAATATTCATAATTTTAAAATGGGCTCCAAGGGTACGGTGGCTTGCAAGAGGGTTTATATATATATATATATATATATATATACCGGGTATATAATATATATATATATAATATATAATCTGAATGATATACACGATACACCATAAGTTGTTTTCTCTCTCATTCTGTCTGTCTCTAGCCTACACAAACACCCACACAAATACACACTCACACTCACACACACCCACACACACACATACACACACACACACACACACACACACACACACACACACACACACACACGTAGTAATAATGGAGTCCACCTCTTGGGTCCGAAGTTGTATTCGTGTTTTTGTTTAGTGTGTATATTTCCTTGCATGTGTGTGTATTTGTTTGTGTGTTTGTGATTGCGTGCGTGTGTATATGTGTTTGTGTGAGTGTGTGTATGTGTTTGTGTGAGTGTGTATACTGTATGTGCTTGTGTGAGTGTGTGTATGTGTTTGTGTGAGTGTGTGTATGTGTTTGTGTGAGTGTGTGTATGTGTTTGTGTGAGTGTGTGTATGTGTTTGTGTGAGTGTGTGTATGTGTTTGGTTGTGAGACAGTGTGAGTATCTGTATGTGTTTGGCTGTGAGTGTGTGTATGTGTTTGGTTGTGTGAGTGTGTGTATGTGTTTGGTTGTGAGTGTGTGTATGTGTGTGTGTGCTTGTGTGAGTGTGTGTATGTGTTAGTGTGAGTGTGTGTATGAGTGTGTGTGTGTGCTTGTGTGAGTGTGTGTATGTGTTAATGTGAGTGTGTGCATTTGTCTGTGTGTGTGTGTGTGTGTGTAAGTGTGTGTATGTGCTTGTGTGAGTGTGTATATGTGCTTGTGTGTGTATGTGTGTGTGTGCAGGCTATAGACAGACTACGACAGAATGGGAGGAAAATGAGAGAGAAAATAATCCCACCCTATTTTCTTATAGCCTACATCATTATCATTATTATTATTATTATTATTATTATTATTATTATTAAATTTACTTAATGTTTTTCTTCTGCTTTATATTATTCCCAAACCCTCGCTTCTTCTTTCATCACACACACACACACACACACACACAGGCTACAGACTATCTCAATCAATAGTTTTACCTACCATATATCCTTTCACAGCCTTCGTAAAATCGTCTTAATGTAACTGAATTCCAAAGAAAAAGACGTCACCGGTACAGAAGGGGTCAATCATGTCACCATTCTATCTC
>CM064560.1:8796526-8815935 GCA_032716605.1 Paralithodes platypus
TCGTGGCGGCGCGTGATTGGTTCCCGGGCGCCTGGCTTCCCCCGTTGTCATGACAACCGGGGAGTGATGCCACGCGGGGTTTGTCTTATTATTTATTCACAAGCAAATACCATTGTACGATTTTCTTTTGTTGTAGGTGGTATAGTATGGTATAGTATGTGTATACCATACCCAATCATTTTCCAATAGAGAACCAGCATGTAATATGTATGATAATACCAATATCCAGTATATACTGTATATAGACAGTATAATTATATAGTTTATAAAGTAAAATGTGAACATGGTAGTATATAATATAGGAGTACGGATAGCAACAAACATACCAGCAATTAATTATATCCTTATACTGTATTTTTCCTGTCTATCCTTCGCCGTCTGACATTACTCCATATAAATATCAATGCTGCACAGTACGATCTGACTCGTTAATGCAATGTTTAACTTAATTCCTACACACATTTCGAGAGAGAGAGAGAAATAATAAAACGTGTAACTTAAATCCTGCACTAATTTTGAGAGAGAGAGAGAGAGAGAGAGAGAGAGCTAGAACAAGTCAATCATCTCTCCTCCCACGATCATATCACTAATGCCCTCCTCCAAGCCTTTCCTTTAATGTTTTATCCTTCTTCAGTCTAATATTATATTATATATATATTTTTCGTCCATTATTCAGTTGATTTTATCCAGCTTACGTAGTTAACCCCATAGTGTAGGATAGTATACGAGATACATCACTACATTCAGTTGTAACCCCTTTCTTACCAGCGACGTCTTCTTCACTGTATTTTGGCTACTATTAGACGATTTTATTCAGCTTTGGAAGGACGTCTACCAATTAAGAACTACAGGTTATCTCCATTAATCCTTTCAGCTACCATAGATCCTTCCTAATATACGTAAAATCGTCTAAATGTTGCTGAAATAAAATACCAAAAGACGTCACCGGTACAGAAAGGGTTAAGATGGGGCATTTATCACAAGAATAATTAAGACTTGGTTTATCTACATTCTCCCGATCATTGTATCACGATATTATGCTTGGGTTGTACCTGCTGTTGACATTTAATGGGAGGCAGACCTCTTTTCTGGACCCCCTTCTCCCTAATGTTTAGCCCCACTAGTTTTGATATTATAAGACGTTCGCCCCATTAGTTTGGCAATTTTAACACCTTTCGCCCCATTTCGTTGTCAATTATATATATATATATATATATATATATATATATATATATATATATTGTGTTTTATTTCTTCCCTTCTCTTCCCCTTATTTAATATTTTAGTTAATAACGCTCTCCCCTCTACTCTCTTATCTCGGCGTCCTGTCTTTATATCTCTCTCTCTCTCTCTCGTATACACAAAAGCCCTGTAGTGATAGTAACTTGGCTTTCTTATGGTCTCTCTCTCTCTCTCTCTCTCTCTCTCTCTCTCTCGTATACACAAAAGCCCTGTAGTGATAGTAACTTGGCTTTCTTATGGTCTCTCTCTCTCTCTCTCGTATACACAAAAGCCCTGTAGTGATAGTAACTTGGCTTTCTTATGGTGTGTCTCTCTCTCTCGCTCTCTCTCTCTCTCTCTCTCTCTCTCGTATACACAAAAGCCCTGTAGTGATAGTAACTTGGCTTTCTTATGGTCTCTCTCTCTCTCTCTCTCGTATACACAAAAGCCCTGTAGTGATAGTAACTTGGCTTTCTTATGGTGTCTCTCTCTCTCTCTCTCTCTCTCTCTCTCTCTCTCTCTCTCTCTCTCTCTCTCTCTCTCTCGTATACCGTAACACAAAAGCCCTGTAGTGATAGTAACTTGGCTTTCTTATGGTCTCTCCTGCCATTCCATTTTCTGTTACGGGCCTTTCGGTTCCAAGCTTTTGTCTCGTAAATTGTATTCTCGCAGTATCTCTTTGTATGTATTATATTGTTAACCCTTTCAGTACCAGCGACGTGTGTTATATTTGAATCTAGCTATATTTAGACGATATTATACAGCTTAGGAAGGATCTGTGGTAGTTAAATGAGTTGGTGGATATATTCTAAAGCCTTATTATTGCTAGAGGTCCTTCCTAAGCTGAATAAAAATGTCTAATAATTGCCAGAATATAATGAAAAGGACGTCACTGGTACTGTACGGGTTAAGGGGAGGTATTTAGTTTGTTCCCTACGTTTCCATCAAACTTAAAATTACACTCCCTAGACCCCCTTTCAAGATAAATTTGTAAATTTTTCGGTAGAAAAATGTCCCGGCCAGAGGCCGGGTGTTCTTAAATTACAGGCTCGCTATCGCTCGCCAGGAAAAAATCGACACCTTAATGGCACGAAAGGTCTTAAAATTGACAGGAATGGGGCAAAATGTCTTAAAGTGTCCAAACTACTAGGGCGAACGTCTTAAAATCTCAAAAGCAATGGGGCTAAACATGAAGGAGAAAGGGGTCCAGAAAAAAATCCCTCAAGTGGAAATCTCCGTATATGGGAGTTTTTAGTCAATGCAATTATTTCGTTCAATAGATTTTTAAAACCTATATATTACCTCTATATTGTATATATATTTTTTATTTCAATGGATTCTGTTCACGATTTTTTTTTTATCTCTCTATTATTTTGCATATTAATTAATTTTGAACGGTATTGTTATATATATATAATATTTACGGTTGTCTGTCTGTCTGTCTGTCTGTCTGTGTGTTCTTAATAGGCGGCCGCAGTTTTGGACCTGGGGAGCTGAAACTGTGCATGTGGGTGTCAATTGACCTGGGTCAGGTCATAAGAGGGGGCGAGGCCATGATCGGAGGTCATTTCGAGGCCGAAATTGAAAAAAAACATGAAAAAAAAAAAACATGGCCGTTTGGGGCAGAAGGAGGCCTCCGATCGAAAAAAACATGGCCGTTTGGGGCAGAAGGAGGCCTCCGATCGAAAAAAACATTGCCGTTTGGGGCAGAAGGAGACCTCCGATCGAAAACATTGCCGTTTGGGGCAGAAGGAGGCCTCCGATCGAAAACATTGCCGTTTGGGGCAGAAGGAGGCCTCCGATCGAAAAGTTGTATGGGACGAAAGTTGTTCGCAGCCCCCCAAAATGGGGGTACGGATGAGGTCAGATCCAAAATCGGAGGTCATTTAGCGGCCGAAATCGAGGTTGCCGTTTAATGAGGCACAGGGAGGTCGAGGCCGGTGATTATGGTAGTAGTAGTATTTATGGTAGTAGTAGTGGTGGTAGTAGTGATGGTGATTATGGTGATTACCCGGGCAACGCCGGGTACCCCTGCTAATATTTAATATTTTCCCTTCGCATTAACTTTTCTCATCAAGGGTCTTATATTAGCGACACTCTTGCATGTCTTCCTTTTTTGCAAATTTTAATAAAGCACCATTTTTTCTAGTTGTCCATTTTTGGCAAATACTATGTGTGTGTATCTATATGTCTATCTATCTATCTATCTATCTATCTATATCTATATATATATATATATAAGAATACATATTTTGACTATATATATTTGTTTTCATTATCAAGCTGCAGTGGATACTATAACCTTTCTCTCTCTCTCTCTCTCTCTCTCTCTCTCTCTCTCTCTCTCTTACCGATGCCAATATTGATATAATATAATACATATTATTTGCTTCTTCTCTATCCTCTCATTTTTATTATCATTATACCATTTTCCAATATTCTCTCCATTATTATCAGTCTTGTACACTCTTCTATTATTACATAAATATTAAATGTTCTTGTCCAATAATTTTCTATCATATGTTCATACTCAATGTTGTTGTTGTCGTTGTTGTTGTGTGTGTGTGTGTGTGTGTGTGTGTGTGTGTGTGTGTGTGTGTGTGTGTGTGTGTGTGTGTGTGTGTGTGTGTGTGTGTGTGTGTGTGTGTGTGTGTGTGTGTGTGTGTGTGTGTGTGTGTGTGTGTGTGTGTGATCATACATACTGTACAGTATATGCATGCGCCTGTGCAATGTCTGTTTTTGCTTTTCCTCTCTCTCTCTCTCTCTCTCTCTCTCTCTCTCTCTCTCTCTCTCTCTCTCTCCCCACAATATATCTATTATCGGGCTTCTCTTTATCCCTAATCCAATTACCGCAGCCTCTCTCCCATTTTCTTCAGGTTTTTTTCTCATTTTCCTCTCATATAACTTTTTAAATTATCCTCTCATGTAATTTTTCTCACTGTCCTCTCATACAACTTTTCCTTTCACATATCTTTTCTAATTTTCCTCTCATATGATTTATCTAATTTTCTTCTCATATTCCCTTTCTCATATTCCTCTCATATAACTTTTCTTCTCATATTCCCTTTCTCATATTTCTCTCATATAACTTTTCTTCTCATATTCCCTTTCTCATATTCCTCTCATATAACTTTTCTTCTCATATTCCCTTTCTCATATTCCTCTCATATAACCTTTCTCATATTCCTCTCATATTCCCTTTCTCATATTCCTCATATAACTTTTCTTCTCATATTCCCTTTCTCACATTTCTCTCATATAACTTTTCTTCTCATATTCCCTTTCTCATATTCCTCTCATATAACTTTTCTTCTCATATTCCCTTTCTCATATTCCTCTCATATAACCTTTCTCATATTCCTCTCATATTCCCTTTCTCATATTCCTCTCATATAACTTTTCTTCTCATATTCCCTTTCTCATTTTCCTCTCATATAACTTTTCTTCTCATATTCCTCTCATATAACTTTTCTTCTCATATTCCCTTTCTCATATAACTTTTCTTCTCATATTCCCTTTCTCATATTCCTCTCATATAACTTTTCTTCTCATATTCCCTTTCTCATTTTCCTCTCATATAACTTTTCTTCTCATAATCCCTTTCTCATTTTCCTTACATGTAACTCATCTTCTCATAACTTGTCATTGTCCTCTCATATACATTTTCTTCTCATATAACCGACCTCACTTTTATCTCATATATATTTTTATCTCATATAACTCTCAACCCAGCAACACACCTACCTACCTAGCAACATATCTACCTACCTACTTACCTGCGTTACTTCCTCCCTGTTTATTTTTGTCACCCTACCTACCTAGCAACATATCCACCTACCTACCTACCTGACTTCCTCCCTGTCACTCTGCCTACATACCACCCTATCTACCTAGCAACATATCTACCTTACTACCTACCTACCTACCTTACGTCCTCCCCGTATATCTACCTACCTACCACCCTACATACCTAGCAACATATCCACCTACCTACCTACCTACCTGACTTCCTCCATGTATCTCTGCCTACATACCACCCTACCTGCCTACCTACTGCCTACCTACCTAGCAACATATCTACCAATCTACCTTACTTCCTCCCTACCTGCCTACCTACCTACCTAACTCTCTGCCTGCCGACCTGCCTGTCCTGCCTTGCCTTCATCGCTGTCTGCATGGCTGTCTGTTCGAGCTTTTCTCTTACCACTCCCACCTTTCTCTCTCTCTCTCTCTCTCTCTCTCTCTCTCTCACACATACGATTGTCTGTCTCTTTCATCACCACCTCCTTTCCCCCCCCCCCGCTTCTCTCTCTCTCTCTCTCTCTCTCTCTCTCTCTCTCTCTCTCTCTCTCTCTCTCTCTCTCTCTCTCTCACTTTTATCTGTCCATTTCTCTTCTTTTACCACCTATTCCCCTTCACTGTACAAACCCCCTTTCATCACTCTCACACACTCGCTCTCTCTCTCTCTCTCACATACGATTGTCTCTTTTATCATCCCCTCCCTCCCTCTCTCTCTCTCTCACACTCTCCCTCTGTCTCTCATACACTCACACTCTCTCTCTCTCTCTCATTACCCAGCTCATTTAAGTGAAAGGCGAGAGCAAACCCCCCCCCCCCACCATCTTCCCCACTCGCACTCCTACTTTTCGCCCACTTTCGCACTCACGTTTATAAATATGAGCCTTTTAATTTTGAGGAGGTGAGGTGAGGTGAAAATGAGGTGATATATTGATAGCTAAGATATATTGATTGATAGATAGATAGATGATAGATAAATTGATATATATATATATATATAGATAGATAGATAGATAGATATATAGATAAGTACATAAATATACTGTTGATAGCAGAGAAACAGACATCGATAGATAGATTGAAATTTAAGTGTTTTTATTTAGCCAAGTAATATACATTGTCTATACATATGCTATAAGTTAATAAATTATAATGCCTGAGCCTTTTGGTATTATTACTCTCATATAAAGGCACATAGATAGATAGATAGATAGATACAGATAAATATATATATTAATAGATTGAGGTGAGATGTAGGAAAGTGGCGAATTATATATATATATAGAGCTGACATTTTACATAACAGACAAAGGTAATTACATGGATATATAAACTGGAAGGCATATATGTATATACCGGTATATATATATATAGATATATATATATACTGTATATAAAATATAAATATATATATATATATATATATATATATATATATATATATATATATATATATATATATATATATATACAGTATATATGCAACTCTCCAACCCAAGAGTGAAACGCTATTCTCAGACTTTCTTCTATTCAACTGCTGAGCTCTGGAACTCTCTCCCATAATCAGTCTTTCCCTCTTCCTATGACTTAAATTTCTTCAAACTCCGTGTGTCCAGGCATTTTAGCTCGAACGTCCCTTGATTTCGGCCCTGTCACTCTTTGAAATCTGGGGGAGGCACTCGCTGTTATGCCTTTTGTCTCCCTCATTCACATAGAACACAAAAATATATATAACATGAAGTGAGGTGGAGGGAGGTGATATGGCAGTGAGGTGAGGTGAGGTGAGGGGAGGTGAAGAGATGAGGTGAGGGGAGGTGCAATATGGCAGTGAGGTGAGGAGAGGTGATATGAAGTGAGGTGAGGGGAGGTGACATCAGGTGATGTGAGGAAAGGTGACATAACCCTAGCAGCTATAATGACAAGGAGGTGACGTGTGTGTGTGTGTGTGTGTGTGTGTGTGTGTGTGTGTGTGTGTGTGTGTGTGTGTGTGTGTGTGTGTGTGGCCTTTTAATGAAGCCTACTATCTCACAATTGATCTATATTTATGTAAACGAGTCTCCCTGGCTATCAACGTGTGCATCTATGTACTATGAATGTATCTTTGTTGTGTGTGTGTGTGTGTGTGTGTGTGTGTGTGTGTGTGTGTGTGTGTGTGTGTGTGTGTGTGTGTGTGTCTATACATGAATATATATTAAGAATCTAATTAAATAAAAAACACGCGAACTATATACCATTTTCTATATATATACCCTGATAATCCGTATCTATTTTATCCTAGCTATATAACATTTTATATATACACACTATAATCCGTATTTTATCTATCTCCGGATGAAAATATGTATATATAAATACTGCATAATTGTATAGTTTCATTACTTCACTACTATGCACTGTTTCCGTACTGCATAACTTTCGCTACATGTACAATCGGGGGTATTAAGTGTTGTCATAGATTCCAGTGGTTTTCGCTCAACAAGTGTTATTGGTATCTTTATAGTTACTGGGAAAAGTGCTTATCCCTCAGAGTATTAGTCAGTGTCCGAAACTTTGTGAAATATCTGACAACACTTATTAACCTCCACCGTACCTAACTACAGTAGCAGTAATTTCAGTAAACAAGGTCATTCTTAAAGGTCACACTATATTTTCAGGGCCTAGTCTTGAGAAAACACATATAAGAAAAGGTCAAATGGGTCTTTTTATAGCGGTCAGTAACCTTATATCCTCCTTGCTATAGCACTTAATAGATATATAGATAGATAGATATAGAGAAAAACAGGCCGACAGATATATAGAGGTGATAGATAATAGATAGATAGACAGATGGAAATAAAGAAATAAAGAAAGAA
This sequence comes from Paralithodes platypus, assembly GCA_032716605.1. NCBI lineage: Eukaryota > Metazoa > Arthropoda > Malacostraca > Decapoda > Lithodidae > Paralithodes > Paralithodes platypus. Next base: position 8,804,398 of record CM064560.1, read on the forward strand.
ATTAAGGAAGAAGGAAGAGGCAGGGAAAGAAAGAAAGAAAGAAGGACGGAAGGAAGGAAGGAAGGAAGAAATGAAGGAAGGAAGGAAAGAAGGAAGGAAGGAAGGAAGGAAGGAAGGAAGGAGACAAGAGGGACAAACAGAGAAATGGTTACAGCTAAAGAAAGAAAGAAAGAAGGAAAGAAAGACAGAAGGAAAGAAAGAAAGTAGGAAGGAAGGAAGGTGGGAAGGAAGGAAGGAAGGAAGGAAAGAAGGAAGGCAAGAAAGGAAGGATTGATTTGCACTCAAGGGAATAGTCAAAAGTCGAGAAGATGGAAGAGGGATTGGAAGGCATATATACAGAGAGATGGAGAGATTCGTAAATAATATAATAAACTATATATTATCTAAAGTATACACACACACACACACACACACACACACACACACTCAAATAACAAGGCAAATCTTCAATTAAACCCCAATACTAACGCATCCATAATTGATAAAAATCCCTCCATAAAACAACAAACTGGAGCCTAAAAAAACAACAACCCCCGCTCTATCAGATTCGTATAAAGATCGGTTCAATTGGCTCGTTTTACCCGCGCAATTTGTAGGCATTTTGTGCGCCAAATACGATTCCGATTGGCGCCAAAAAATACACCCCGATTTGGCGGTATTTTTCCGGAATGGGAGTAATATATGGCGGACATTTTTCGGACGGGGACTAAATAATAATGGTGGGATCTATTTGGAATTAAGGGGATTTTTTTTTTTTTTTTTTTTTTTTAACTACCTTCTCCCTCATGTTTAAACTCATTATTTTTGAGATTATTAGAAGTTTGTCCCAATTACTTTGGCGATTATATGAGCTTTTGGCCCCATTGATGTCGATTTTAAGACCTTTCGTGCCATTTAGGTGTCGATTTTTCCCTGGCGAGCGATAGCAAGAGTGTAATTTAGGAGGAACAGGCCTTCGACCGGGACATTCTTCTACCGAAAAATGTACACATTTATCTTAATGGAGGGCCTAGGGGGTATTGTATTAAGCCTGATGGAGGTCTAGGGAACAAACTAAAAACCTCCCCTAAATAATATGTTCAACCCTATCAAGATCCGATTATGTATATATATTGTTTTAATTAGTTGACGAATGTATTAAGATTAGGAAGGGTATATGGAAGTCAGAGGGATAATTGAGACCGTCTTAACCCCTTATTACTCCCACAGCTCCTTCCTAAGCCCTAAAAATCCTCCAACGATGGCTAGAATAAGCGGTCCAAAGGCGTCCTAAATCTCTAAAGGGTTAACAAGAAATATATAAAGAAAAATAAGAAGGGAAGATAAAATGGAAAACAATATTGATGATGACGAGAATTACATAGTTTATATATTTGTTTATATATATATATATATATATATATATATATATATATATATATATATATATATACACTATATATATATAATATTTTTAACCCCGTAATTCCCATGAACATTAGGCGTTTCTCACAAATCGCTAGGTCAAGGGCTTAATATTTTGACAGTGCAGGCTCGATCCGCCGACCCTTTGATTAGCAGCCGACGTTCTACTGACTATGTAGCCACGGCTCGCGACAAATTATACAGACTCATAGACAAATTCAGCCGCCACAAATATATATGCAAAATACCAAGCCAAAACTCACACCTTGAGGACCAATTACCTGAGCTTAAGGGAGCCCACCTCGCTTTTTTTTCTCTTTCTCTCCAACTCTCTTTGGCTTGTATCTATTCGGCCCCATTCAGCCTACTGTTTTAAGACGTTTACCCCCATCCAGGTGTAAATATTTTCCTGGCGAGCGGTAGCAAGCCAGCATATATAAATTTTTGTTTTGACAGCAAGCTAAATTTGTACATTTTTCGATAGAAAAATGTCTCCGGCGAAGCCGGATTTCTCCATACAATGCTGGCTCGCTATCGCTCCCCAGGAAGAAATTGAATCCTGGATAGGGATAAACGTCATAAAACAGTTGGCTGAATGGGGCCGAATGGATACAAGCCAGGGAAAGAGAGAAAAGGAGAGAAAGATAAACAAAAAAGCCGGTGACCCCCTTAACCTGGACAAGGATGAAGCAATATATACTCAGGCAGAAATAAATTCATGTTGGAGAATTGATAAAAAAAAAATAAAAAATTAGGGAATCGAGTCAATATCGATCGTTTTCTCTTTCTCTTCTTTTCTCTCTTTTGCTGGCTTGTATCCATTCGGCCCCATTCAGCCTACTGTTTTAAGACGTTTGTCCCCATCCAGGTGTCGATTTATCGCTCGCCAGCATTGTATGGAAAAATCCGGCTAATTTTTCTATCGAAAAATGTACAAATTTAGCTTGCTGTCAAAATAGAATATACAGTATATATATATGCTGGCTCGCTACCGCTCGCCAGGAAAATATTGACACCTAGATGTGAGTAAACGTCTTAAAACAGTAGGCTGAATGGGACCGAATGGATACAAGCCAAAGAAAAAGAGAAATGGAGAAAACAAAAAGCAGGTGATATCAAATAAATGAGGGAATCAAGTTAAGGGGAGATCTCCACTTGAGATATTTTTTTCTTGACCGCTTTCTCCCTCATGTTTAGCCCCATTGCTTTTGATATTATAAAATGTTTGCCCCATTAGTTTAGCGATTTTAAGAACTTTCACCTCATATTAAGACCTTTCGTGCCATTTAGGTGTCGATTTTATCCTGGCGAACGATAGCGAGCCTATAATTTAAGAGGAACCGGCCTTCGGCCGGGACATTTTTCTACCGAAAAATATACAAATTTTTCTTGAAAGGGACTCAAGGGGGTGTAATTTTAAGGTTGATGGAGGTCTAGGGAACAAACTAAATACCTCCCCTTAATATAGATAATTACATGGCTAACTATGGCTAAACTATTATAAAGGGAATATTTAGTGCATTACGTTGACTTAAGGGGAGGCAGGCCGTTGTTCTGGTACAGTAGGGTTTAATTAAGCATAATAGCTTCTATTGAGGGCTGAGGGGTTAAGGGGAGGTATTTAGTTTGTTCCCTAGACCTCCATCAAGCTTAAAATTACACCCCCTTGAGTCCCTTTCAAGATAAATTTGTACATTTTTCGGTAGAAAAATTTCCCGGCCAAAGGCCAGTTCCTCTTAAATTACAGGCTCGCTATCGCTCGCCAGGATAAAATCGACACCTGAATTGCACGAAAGGTCTTAATATGGGGTGAAAGTTCTTAAAATCGCTAAACTAATCGGGCAAACGTTTTATAATATGAAAAGCAATGGGGCTAAACATGAGGGAGAAAGGGGTCAAGAAAAAAAATCCCTCAAGTGGAGATCTCCCCTTAATTGTGACTTCATATGCGGGTAATTGATCGCTTATTGGGATCATGATTGGCTAAAATGAACGGCTTTATGATTGGCTAAAATGAATACGCTGATTAAAGCCAATGTATTTATGGGGCTAGTCCTTGTTTTTGGGGGGGCTACTTATTAATTGATTTATTTAATTTTGGAGTTTCCTCTCTAGACCTCCATCAAGCTTAAAACAAAACACCCCCTATACCCCATTTCAAGATAAATTTGTACATTATTCGGTAGAAAAATGTCCACCTTCAAAAATTCCAGGCTCGCTATCGCTCGCCAGGAAAATATCGACACCTAAACGGCACGAAAGGTCTTAATATTGACAAAGTAATGGGACGAAGATCTCAAAATCGTCAAACTAGTGAACGAACGTCTTAAAATCGCAAAACTAATGGGGCTAAACATGAGGGAGAAGGGTGTCCAGAACAAGCGAGTAGTTCCCCCTTATCTGTAGTGGTCATACATCGGTTTAAGAGGAGATTTCCACCTAGAGAATTTTTTTCTGGTTCCCTTTCTCCCTCATGTTTAGCCCCATTGCTCTTGAGATTTTAAGACGTTCGCCCCATTAGTTTGACGATTTTAAGACCTTTCGCCCCATTTCTGTCAATTTTAAGACCTTTCGTGCCTCTGTGGTGTCGATTTTTTTCTGGCGAGCGATAGCGAGCCTGTAATTTAAGGGGAACCGGCCTTCGGCCGGGACATTTTTCTACCGAAAAATGTACAAATTTATCTTGAAAGGGGGTTTAGGGGGTGTAATTTTAAGTTTGATGGACGTCTAGGGAATGAACTAAAAACCTCCCCTTAAGGAAACGTTATGTTAGTTTTTGGTCGATCTATTCAATCTTATATTGTATTGTCTATATTCCCATTTCTATAGTAATATTCAATATAGGTAGACCAGCAATCCTGACCCCTAACCTCTGTAACTCAAAAAAAGGGCTAGAGCAAATGGGCTGTACATCTCCACGCCTATTCCCTGGCTGACTCTCCCTAAATGGTAGAAATATTACCTCGATTGCTCTAGTCGTTTATGAGTTAAATGAGTTTTTTTTTTTTTCTATATTCCAACTACTCCCTCTCGGGCATAGGCTAGTGTTAAAGGTTTCTGGCATACCTATAATGAGTGGATAATCCCGACATTGACATAGGGAGTGAAGCATGGACGTTGTTGGAGAGACACAAATCAAGAGGGTGAGGGGTAGAAATGAGCTACTTGAGAAGTGCGTGCGGAGTTACATGGAGGGATAGAAAGAAATAATGAGGAAGTACGAGAGAGGTGTGGTGTGAATGTAGATGTGCTGGAAAGTGTGAAAAGCAACACCTTGAGATAGTTCGGCCATGTGGACGTATGGAAAGCGAGATAATGACTAAGCGAGTGTGCGAGAGTGAAGTGGAAGGAGAAAGAGGGAGAGATAAACCGAAAGAAAGGTGGAAAGATGGAGTTAAGAAGTATATGTGTGAAAGCAGTATTGGATGGGAGGAGGGGCGTCAACAGACTGGGGACAGAGGTGCATGGGGGTGATTCGTTCGTGGCCACCCCTTCGGAGATCACGCCGTCTGGCAATAGATAGATAGATAGATAGATAGATAGAAGTGTAAAGAGAGCAATTTGGGAGAATAATTTGCCTTCCATACCGGTAATTGGCAATTGGACATCCGGTCGAACAAATGAACCAGCCAATGATGAGGCTGGATTGATTAGGTTCATTGATTCGAACAGGGCATTTCACCAGCAACACAAAACGACCAATTAGGATTAATAATCTAAAATCCATACGGGTAATTATTGCTTATTAAGAGTATTATTGGAGAGGCTATTTTTGTCATTGATCATAAAAGAGTTAGTGTATATATATATATATATATATATATATATATATATATATATATATATATATATATATATATATATATATATATATATACTGTGACCTAGATGTGTGTGAATTTGTGTTTTTATCTGTGTTTGTTCGTTGTTTTATGTTTTCCCTGTTCTTGCTCTGTCTTGAGTCGGCCATCCCCAAAGTAAAAAAGAAAAAAAAAAAAAATGGGGATTGGGCCTAAGCATATATATATATATAAGCAAGGAGGAGACTGATATAGGTATATATATTAAATATAAGCAACGAGGAGACTGATGTAGCGTACATATATTAAATATAAGCAAGGAGGAGACTGATGTAGCGTACATATATTAAATATAAGCAACGAGGAGACTGATGTAGCGTACATATATTAAATATAAGCAAGGAGGAGACTGATGTAGCGTACATATATAAATATAAGCAACGAGGAGACTGATGTAGCGTACATATATTAAATATAAGCAACGAGGAGACTGATGTAGCGTACATATATTAAATATAAGCAACGAGGAGACTGATGTAGCGTACATATATTAAATATAAGCAAGGAGGAGACTGATGTAGCGTACATATATTAAATATAAGCAACGAGGAGACTGATGTAGCGTACATATATTAAATATAAGCAACGAGGAGACTGATGTAGCGTACATATATTAAATATAAGCAAGGAGGAGACTGATGTAGCGTACATATTAAATATAAGCAAGGAGGAGACTGATGTAGCGTACATATATTAAATATAAGCAACGAGGAGACTGATGTAGCGTACATATATTAAATATAAGCAAGGAGGAGACTGATGTAGCGTACATATATTAAATATAAGCAAGGAGGAGACTGATGTAGCGTACATATATTAAATATAAGCAAGGAGGAGACTGATGTAGCGTACATATATTAAATATAAGCAAGGAGGAGACTGATGTAGCGTACATATATTAAATATAAGCAAGGAGGAGACTGATGTAGCGTACATATATTAAATATAAGCAAGGAGGAGACTGATGTAGCGTACATATATTAAATATAAGCAAGGAGGAGACTGATGTAGCGTACATATATTAAATATAAGCAAGGAGGAGACTGATGTAGCGTACATATATTAAATATAAGCAAGGAGGAGACTGATGTAGCGTACATATATTAAATATAAGCAACGAGGAGACTGATGTAGCGTACATATATTAAATATAAGCAAGGAGGAGACTGATGTAGCGTACATATATTAAATATAAGCAAGGAGGAGACTGATGTAGCGTACATATATTAAATATAAGCAAGGAGGAGACTGATGTAGCGTACATATATTAAATATAAGCAAGGAGGAGACTGATGTAGCGTACATATATTAAATATAAGCAAGGAGGAGACTGATGTAGCGTACATATATTAAATATAAGCAAGGAGGAGACTGATGTAGCGTACATATATTAAATATAAGCAAGGAGGAGACTGATGTAGCGTACATATATTAAATATAAGCAAGGAGGAGACTGATGTAGCGTACATATATTAAATATAAGCAAGGAGGAGACTGATTGTACATATATTTCCATTGATCATATAGGAGATATAATTAATTGAATCAACCATTTTATTTACACTATATATATATACCTATTTAACCCTTTCAATACCAGCGACGTGTTATACTGTATTCTAGCTATATTTAGACGATATTATGCAGCTTAGGAAGGATCTGTGGTAGTTAAAAGGGTTGGTTGAGATAGTCTGAAGCCTTATTATGGCTAGTAGTCCTTCATAAGACGATATTGTGCGGGTTAAGGGGAGGTTTTTAGTTTGTTTTCTACTCCTCCAGCAATCTTAAAATGTCACCCCCTTGACCATCTTTCAAGATAAATTTTTACATTTTTCGGTAGAAAAATTTCCCGGCTGAAAGCCGTTTCCTCTTATATTACAGGCTCGCTATCGCTCGCCAGGATAAAATCGACACCTAAATGGCACGAAAGGTCTTAAAATTGACAGAAATGGGTCGAAAGTTCTTAAAATCGTCAAAATAATGGGGCGAACGTCTAACAATTAGAAAAGCAATGGGGCTAAACATGAGGGAGAAAGGAGTCAAGAAAAAAATCCCTCAAGTGGACATCTCCCCTTAAGGGGAGGTTTTCAGTTAGTTTGCTAGACTTCCATCAAGCTTAACATTACAGCCCCTAGACCCCCTTTCAAGATAAATTTGTACATTTTTCGGTAGAAAAATGTCCCGGCCGAAGGCCGATTCCCCTTAAATTGCAGGCTCGCTATCGCTCGCCAGGAAAAAGATCGATACCTTAATGGAACGAAAAGTCTTAAAATTGACAGAAATGGGGTAAAAGTTCTTAAAATCGCCAAACTAATAGGGCGAACGTCTTAAAATATCAAAATCAATGGGGCTAACCATGATGGAGAAAGGGGTCAAGAAAAAAATCCCTCAAGTGGAAGGATCTGTGGTAGTTCAAAGGGTTGGTTGAGATAGTCTGAATGAAGCCTTATTGTGGCTAGTAGTCCTTCCTAAGCTGAATAAAATCGTCTAGTAATCATTGCCAGAATATAATAAAATGGATGTCACCGGTACTAAAAGGGTTAAAAGCGACCAATTGACCACTTGCGAGTTTCAGGCTATAAGGAAGTTGGAGCCGTAAACATTGATATGAAACAGAAATACAGTAATAATGTAGGTTTCTAATGGATTAACCCTTTCAGACTCATATAACACAGAGGTTGCCAGATTAGCAATAAGAAATAGAGTTCTCTCACTCATATAATTACCTCTCCAAAATTAGTTTTCTGCCCACAGCTAACTCAAAGACAACTGCAGAGGTTGAAGTCACTAAACTAAAGGTTTCTAAATACCCCTGATGGTAACAAAGGCTTTAAAGTATCCCTAATAGGCTCAAAATCGCGTCATATGTCGGAGAGGGTTAAAGGCATGTTGAATTGTGGATGTATTTATTGGATTAAGGGAGGATGGGTGTATTTATTGGATTAAGGGAGGATGGGTGTATTTATTGGATTAAGGGAGGATGGATGTATTTATTGGATTAAGGGGGGATGGGTGTATTTATTGGATTAAGGGAGGATGGGTGTATTTATTGGATTAAGGGAGGATGGGTGTATTTATTGGATTAAGGGCGGATGGGTGTATTTATTGGATTAAGGGTGGATGGGTGTATTTATTGGATTAAGGGAGGATGGGTGTATTTATTGGATTAAGGGAGGATGGGTGTATTTATTGGATTAAGGGGGGATGGGTGTATTATGGATTAAGGGAGGATGGGTGTATTTATTGGATTAAGGGAGGATGGGTGTATTTATTGGATTAAGGGAGGATGGGTGTATTTATTTGGTCATTTATATATATTTTTACTAGTTTTGTAGTTTTTTCCCTAGACCACCATCAAGCTGTAAATATCACCCCCTAGACCCCACTTCAAGATAAATGTGTACATTTTTCGGTAGAAAAATGTGCAGGCTGAAGGCTGGTTACTCTTAAAATTACAGGCTCGCTATCGCTCGCCAGGAAAAAAATCGACACCTAAATGGCACGAAAAGTCTTAATATTGACAAAGAAATGGGGTGTAAAGTCTTAAAATCGCCAAACTAATGGGCCGAACGTCTTAAAATCTAAAAACCAATGGGGCTAAGCACGAGGGAGAAGGGGGACCAGAAAACCGGCCCATTCCCCCCCCCCCCCAAGCGGGGACACGTTATTTAACTCTTTATTTCCGGCTAAAACTAGTCGATTTTATGCAGTTTAAAGGGAGGTTTTTAGTTTGGTCTCTAGGTATCCATCAAGCTTAAGATTACACCCCCTTGAGCCCCTTTCAAGATAAACTTGTACATTTTTCGGTAGAAAAATGTCCCGGCTGAAGGCCGGTTCCTCATAAATTACAGGCTCGCTATCGCTCACCAGGATAAAATCGACAACTAAATGGCATGAAAGGTCTTAAAATTGACAGAAATGGGTCGAAAGTTCTTAAAATCGTCAAAATAATGGGGCGAACGTCTTCAAAAATAGAAAAGCAATGGGGCTATCTATATATGAGGGAGAAAGGAGTCAAGAAAAAAATCCCTCAAGTGGAAACCTCCCCTTAAGAAGGACCTATATTATCCAGAGAGTTTATTAAGATCGCATTTACCCTTATTTCTGGCTAAACTTGGACAATTTTATGCAGTTTAAAAAAGACCTATGTTATTCAGGTGTACAGTATTGAGTTCGCATTTACCCCTTTCAGTCCTAGAGGTAGATTATAAGCTAAACGAAATTGTACAATGGTAACCAAGCAACAGGAATTGCTGAAATTCCTGTTTCAGTTGTCTGGCTTCCCTCACTGTTTCTGTTTGTGTCTCACCTACACAGAGAGTAATCCAGCTTGCTCTCACAAACACCTCCTCCTCCTCCTATTCATTTCACTACACCAAACAAGCACACCACACTTCTTTCCCATACACCAACAACTTTTTCTGTCACTCTTTCAACTTTGAGGGAGACATTTGTTACCGGCAACTTTACCTTTTGTCTCTTTCGTACGTAAAAAAAACAAAAAAAAAAACAAAAAAAAAACACACACATTACAAACCAGAAAATCGTCCCGCTTCCCCCTCGCCAAAAACATAAACACATGAACTAATACAAATAAAATAAATAATAATAAATACATAAATAAATGCAAAAATAAAAGTCAAATCTATAACACAACGCGGAACTAATTACATGAACTTGCCCGCCGCGGGATTTTGCCTTAAAGCCGAACCAATGTGCAACCTGGAAAAACAGTACGAACGCGTTTTCCTATTTCAAGGTTACAATCTGGCTAATGACGAAAATAACTGGGAGGGGCGAGCCTTGAAATAGCGCGGGAAAATGCTGAAATAACGCGGGAAATGTTGAAATAGCGCGGGAAATTTTGATACAGGAATAATACAATGGGGTGTGCTATTTCCGGCTTACAAAGACGTGTACACGGTTTATTGTACATACACACGCGTACATGCGTACACTTACACACACACACGCAGTTGGATGGTGTTCTAGTTATGCTGCTTAGTATTTTTGTTGTTGTTGTTGCTGTTGTTATTATTATTATTGTTATTATTATTATTATTATTATTATTATTATTATTATTATTATTATTATTATTATTATTACACACATACATACATTCACTCTTATACATACACACGACACATACACATCCTTCTTCTATTCAACAGCTTATGAGTTCTGGAACTCTCTCCCAGAATCAGTCTTTCCCTCTTCCTATGACTTAAATTGCTTCAAACTCCGTGTGTCCAGGCATTTTGGCTCAAGCGTCCCTTGATTTTGGCCCTGTCACTCTTTCAACTCTGGGGGAGACACTCGATACAGGCAGTTCTGCCTTTTGTCTCCCTCGCTCACATAGAACAAAACGTATACACATATACACTGTACACATTCTCTCTTAAACATGCACACGCCCACACACTCACTTACACACACACACACACAGAGCAAGAAAAGAGCCCTGATCTATGAACCAAGGATTGAGAGGGGGAGAAAGCAAAGAATGAATGAATAAATGAAAGAATGAAGGAATGAAGGACGGAAAGAAGGAAAGAATGAAAGAAGGAAATATAGATGAACGGGTGGAAGGACGAAAAGAGAGAGGGATGGTATGAAGGAAGAAAGGAAGGAAGGACGGAAAACAGGAAGGAAGGAAGGAAAGAAGGAAGAAAGGAACTAGAGAGAAACGGACGGAAGGAAGAAAAGAGAGAGGGAAGGACGGAAGGACAGAAAGAAGGAAGGAAGGAAGACGAGAAATGAAGGAACTAGAGAAAAGAACAATAAGAGAGGGAAAGAATGAATGAAGGAAGGAAGGAAAGAAAGAAAGAAGGAACTAGAGAGAAGACAAATAAGAGAGAGGGAAAAAGGAAGGAAGGAAGGAAGGAAGGAAGAAGGAAGTAAAGAGAAGAACAATAAGAGAGAGGGAAAGAAGGAAAGAAGTAGATCAAGAAGGAGGTCACTGGATCATAGCCTGGATATACTGTATGGTAAAACACAGTACTCGACATCAGGGTCACGTAATAGAGGTTCCCAGAGAAATTTAGAGTAAGGACAGGTGAACTCTCTCTCTCTCTCTCTCTCTCTCTCTCTCTCTCTCTCTCTCTCTCTCTCTCTCTCTCTCTCTCTCTCTCTCTCTCTCTCTCTCTCTCTCTCTCTCTCTCTCTCTCTCTCATCCTATAATTAGTCTCAGCTGTCCTCTGATTGGTCCTCACCCGTCGCCTCCCCACCAATCACACGGATGAACGGAGGCCCTCGATGATATTCAGTTGTACG
>CM064560.1:8816035-8836035 GCA_032716605.1 Paralithodes platypus
CCCTCACTTGAGTAATTTGACCCACCTATCTACCACACCCACCTATTAAGCAACCCACCCACCTTCCTTTCTACCCCCACCTCAACCTACCCACCCAGCTACCCATAAACCCTATCCACTTATCCACCCACCCACCTATCTACCCACACCCACCAGGTTATCAACCAACCCACTCACCCACCTATCTAACAAACCACCCACCCACCTATCTACCCCACCCACCTATCTACCCCACCCACTTATCAACCCACCCACCTATCAGCCGACCCACCCAACCCACCTTTCTACCCCATCCAATTATCCACCTATCAACCGACCAACCCACCCACGTATCCGCCAACCACCACACCCACCTATCAACCGACCCACCTATCTACCCCACCCACTAGTGACGGTGACGGTGACTAAACAATCAGCTCACCCACCTACCTATCTACCTCACCCACTTATCCACCAACCACCCCACCCACTTATCCACCAACCCACCCACCCACCTATCTACCCTATCCACTTATCAACCAGCCCACCCACCCACCTATCTAAACCACCCACTTATCAACCCAACCACCTACCAACCCACCCACCCACACCACCACCCATCTACTCGTGTCCTTATTATCCTACCTACCAACCAACCCACCTTCCTTCCTTCCTTCACATTACTCATCATGTTCCACTCACTCACCCTTCCTCCCTCCCTCTCACTAACCCACTCCCCCTCTCACCCATCCACTCACTCTCTCCCCCTCCCTCCCTCTCACCCATCCACTCACTCACTCCCCCTCTCACCCATCCACTCCCTCACTCTCTCTCTCTCTCGTCTACCTCGTCTACCCAAATTCAAAACCGTCAGGGATAACGACCGAGGACCGAGGACAGCCACGAATGTAAATGTAGATCCGACCAGAACCAAAAATTCGATGAAAGAACGATCTGCGAGTTCTAAAACCGCAACTTTAAAGGTTTTCTATGCAAACGCTCGTAGCATACGCAATAAATTTTCAGATTTAGAGGAACTAGTGTTTACAGAAAATTATGATGTGATTGGCATAACAGAATCTTGGCTCAATACACAAGATAGAGACTTTTTAGCAGAGTATTCACTTCCCGGTTATGTAATGTTTGAGAACAGCCGAATAAATAAAAATGGAGGTGGCGTTTTATTTTATATCAAAGAAAGTCTTAACCCGACCCTCGTGTCAAAACCTCAAATTGTGAACGTCGACACATCTTTTGTGCTAATAAAGAATAATAAAGGTACAAAAATAATACTTTTGCGTTAATATACAGACCTCCAGCTCAATCAGTGCAAACTGACCGAGAAATTTACGAACAAATTGCAGATGTAAGTAACTCACAAGATACCGTAATTTTTGGCGACTTTAATTTACCTGTGACCAAGTGGGGCGATACTCTTACTTCACACCCCGGACATGACTTGTATACGAACTTGCAAGAGAGTTCGCTTTATCAATTTGTTCGAACGCCGACCCGTGGTAATAACGTTCTTGACATTGTACTTGCAACAAAAGAAGAATTGATAGAGAATTTGAATGTTGGTGATGAATTCAGTAACAGCGACCATCGTACGATAACTTTCACTTTAAGTTTACTAGTAACGAACCAAATAGTAGCATCGAAAAAGTCCCTAATTTCAAGAAAGCAAACTTCCATAAACTTAGAGCTATGTTTAAAGAAACTGACTGGAGCTTTTTAATTAACAATAACGACATAAATACATCTTGGAAGTTATTCGAAACCACTTACCTAAAAGCAGTGCAAGACTGCATACCATCGAAAATACGGCGTCCAGGCCATAATAATAAGCCCAAATGGTGGAATAAAGATATTTCAAACTGCCTGCTTGCTAAAAAATTTGCTAATGATAGATTAAAATCCTCACAAAATGACGAAGAACGGGTGAAATTTGTAGAGCTACGACGCAAAGCCAAAAGTTAATTAAGCAAAGTAAAAAGACCTTAGAGTTACATATTGCGAATCAAAGTAAAACAAACCCGAAAGAATTCTATAGTTATATCAGAAAGAAAAAAGTAGTTACTTCAACTGTTGGACCGTTAGTCGATGAAAAAGGAGAATACACCAAAGACGAAGTACAAATGAGTAATGCCCTCAATACCTTCTTTGCATCAGTTTTTACAACAGAAGACCTCAGTGATATCCCTACACCATCGCCGATTCAGATTGATAATTCAGATGTTCTAAGCAATATCACCGTTACAGAGAGAGAAGTATTGAATTGTTTAGATAAACTCAAGGTAAATAAAACGCCAGGACCTGATACAAATCTCGCCTAGAGTTCTAAAGGAAGCTAAGAATGAGCTCTCCAAACCACTGACATTACTATTCAATAAATCCTTGCAGTCTGGAACTATTCCTGATCAGTGGAAGCTAGCCAACGTAACACCGATATTCAAAAAAGGCAGCAAATCCCTACCCAGTAACTATCGTCCAATTAGCTTAACCTCAGTTGTATGTAAAATGCTAGAAACGGTCATACGAGACAGACTCGTAAATCACTTGGAGGAAAATAACATACTTAAAGATACTCAACACGGCTTTCGTAAAAAACGTTCCTGTTTAACAAACCTCTTAGACTTCTTCCACGATATCCTCAACCTCTACGATGAGAGTAAAGCTGTAGATATTATATACCTTGATTTCCAAAAGGCCTTTGACAAAGTTCCCCACAAACATTTACTGCTAAAACTAAAGCGCATGGAATACGACGTGTGTTGAAATGGATAGAAAATTGGCTCAGCGACAGAAAGCAAAGGGTAGTCATAAACGGTAAGGCATCTAAATGGACCAATGTAAGTAGCGGGGTACCCCAGGGATCGGTACTAGGACCAATTCTCTTTCTAATTTACATCAACGACATAGATGAGGGTCTCACCTATACAATCTCAAAATTTGCTGACGATACAAAAATTGCAAATAGCGTACTCTCAAAAGAACAAGTTGACGATATGCAACACAATCTAGATAAATTGTCATGTTGGGCCCAAATTTGGCAAATGAGTTTCAATGCGGATAAATGTAAAGTACTACATGTCGGATACCTAAATGAGAAAGCAAAACTATTCGATGAATGGCACTCAGCTTAAGAATGTAAACAGAGAAACTGATCTGGGAGTAAACAATATCGAGTAACCTAAAACCGAGTCAACAATGTTCAGAAGTTGTTAAGAAGGCAAACAAAATAATTGGCTTTATAGGCAGGTCATTTGAGCATAAATCCAAAGAAGTTATCATAACCCTTTACAATTCCTTAGTCCGCCCTCTTCTGGAATACTGCGTTCAATCCTGGTGCCCTTATTACCAAAAAGATATAAACAAGCTAGAACGAGTTCAACGTAGAGTTACCAAAATGATACCTAGCCTAAAGAACAAACCATACGAAGAGCGTCTTAGAGAATTAAATCTATTTCCTTTAACCCAGCGCAGATTAAGAGGCGACTTAATTCAAGTGTTCAAAATCATCAAAGGCATCGACAATATGAACTGTAGTAAGTACTTCACTATCGACCAATCTAATTACACGCGGGGGAAACGGTTGCAAAATTATTGGTAAATCTTTTAACTCGCACGAATCTAAGAATTTCTTCTTCAATCGAGTTGTCAACTTGTGGAATGGGCTTCCCCGAGACGTTATAGACTGCAGCACCGTTGATTCATTTAAATTCCGCCTAGACAAATATCTCGCATCAAACCCGCGACTGACTGCGTTTGTAAATGAATAACTTTATCCTCCCCTCAGTTACTAACCCATATGTCCCCTACTAACTTCCTAGTCCTGCCACGTTAGTGGCAGGGCAGTAGTTTCCTTTCCAATGTTCCCTTACCCACTCTAAACCACTGTTTGGACACTTGATCCTCAGTGTTTTGGAGGACAAGCAACCTAGAAGGGTCACTAGATCTGTTGTTGCTTGATTTCCTTTGTACTCCTTTGTACTCTCTCTCTCTCTCTGACCTACTCACACCAACTATTCCATCCACACCCTCCCACCCGCCTTTCTTCTGCCCTTCACCCATTCAGTACCGGCGACGTCTTTTTTAGTGGATTTCAGCTACATTTACACGATTTTATGAAGCTTAGGAAGGATATATGGTGGCTAAAAGAATTATTTGAGAAAGTTTGTTGCATTTTAGTTCGCAGACATCCTTTCTAATCTGAATAATATCGAAAAGGATGCCACCGGTACTGCATAGGTTCCGTTAAGGAATATACAGTAAACTTCCTCTCACCAACCTATCTCTCTCTCTCTCTCTCTCTCTCTCTCTCTCTCTCTCTCTCTCTCTCTCTCTCTCTCTCTCTCTCTCTCTCTCTCCAACTTGAGTATCTCCACCGAATGGACCGCAAGGCCATTTAAGATACCGGTACTAACCATTCCTTGTAGCTCCCTCCCTCCCACTTACCAACCCACCCATGCACGCCTGTACACGCCCATGTACCGCCAAGTATCACGCACCCACCCTCCCACCCAATCACCCCACCCACCCCACTCAACCAACCCACCCAATCATTCAGTCACCCAACCCACCCACCCACCCAATCACCCCACCACCCACCCCAATCAACCCCACCCCACCCACCCAATCACCCACCCACCCACCCAATCACCCTACCCACCCAATCAACTCCACCCACACACCCACCCACCCCATAACCCAATCAACCCATACAATCACCCCACCCAATCACCCCACCCACCCAATCAATCACCCCTCCCACCCACCCATCCAATCACCTTACACCCAATCAACCCACCCACCCAATCACCCCACTCACCCACCCAATCACCCCTCCAACCCACCCACCCACCCAATCACCCCTCCCACCCAATCCAATCACCCTACCCACCCACCCAATCATCCCTCCCACCCACCCAATCACCCTAACCCACCCACCCATTCACCACACCCACCCCACCCACCCAATCACCCCAACCACCCACCCAATCACCCCACCCACAATAAGCACGTATGATGACAATGGAATGTAATGTGCACTCTAAATAAAAAATACGGTGGCGCTAATAATAGTCATGTCTCAGCTGGCATTACGTTTGCCTCGCTCTGTGCTGTATTAATGTCTGTCAGATGTTGAGTAGAGTGAGTACCGTAAGTGTAGGAACATGGTTGTATATCTCACTCGAAAAGAAGAAATATTGTTTTAGTAGGCCTATTGTTGGTACTAATTATTGATTAAAATATACTTGGTGCCGAGCCATCACTTATTAGGCCGACTGTACAGGACTACACCCTGTTCCAAATAGGTAGGCCAGAAATCGTGAACCCTTACCTCTGTAACTCTAAAAGGGCTGGAGCAAATGGGCTGTAGATCTCCACACCTTATTCCCTGGCTGACCCTTCCCAAATGGTAGACATTATATGGTAGCTCGATTAATCTAGTTCGTTGGTGAGTTGTAGGGGTTAATGTTCAAGAGTTTTGGCTACTTAGAACAGGGTATAGGTCACCAACATCAAGTGTACCGGGATCAAGTGTACCGGGAATAAAGTGTACCGGGATCAAGTCTACTGGGATTAAGTGTACTGGGATCAAGTCTACTGGGATTAAGTGTACTGGGAATAAAGTGTACTGGGATCAAGTGTACCGGGATCAAGTGTACCAGGATCAAGTGTACCGGGATCAAGTGTACCGGTATTAAGTGTACCGGGATCAAGTGTACTGGAATCAAGTTTACTGGGGTAATTTGTACCAGGATTAAGTGTAGCGCAATAAAGTGTACGGTACCACAATAAAGTGTACCGGGATAAAGTGTACCGGAATACAGTGTACCGGGATAAAGTGTATCAGGATAAAGTGTACCGGAATAAAGTGTACTACGATCAAGTGTACTGGGTGATGTTGCCTGTCGCCGTAACGGGACCTGGAACTACTTCACCCAACCCACCCTCAGGCAACCTGGAGATAACTGGCTAGTCAACACGGCCGCAATCCTAAACGGTCACACTTCTAAACGGTCATACCGTACTCCTAAACGGTCACACTCCTAAACGGCCGCACTCCTAAACGGCCGCACTCCTAAACGGCCGCACTCCTAAACGGTCACACTCCTAAACGGCCACTCTCCTAAACGGCCACTCTCCTAAACGGCCACTCTCCTAAACGGTCACTCTCCTAAACGGCCACACTCCTAAACGGCCACACTCCTAAACGGTCACACTCCTAAACGGTCACACTCCTAAACGGTCACACTCCTAAACGGCCACTCTCTTAAACGGCCACTCTCCTAAACAGCCACACTCCTAAACGGCCACACTCCTAAACGGCCACTCTCCTAAACGGCCACACTCCTAAATGGTCACTCTCCTAAACGGCCACTCTCCTAAATGGCCACACTCCTAAACCGCTGCACTCCTAAACGGAGGCGAGCATGACTGTCGTGGAGTGTGGCCGTTTAGGAATGTGACAGTTTAGGAGTGTGGCTGTTTAGGAGTGTGCCCGTTTAGTAGTAAGACCGTTATCATTGTGGTCGTCTTGGATTGTGGCTGTTATGACCGTTTAGGAGTGTGGCCATTTTTATTGTGGCAGTTTAGTAGTGTGGCCGTTTAGGAGTGTAGCCGCTTAGGAGTGCGGCCATTTAGGAGTGCGGCCGTTTAGGAGTGTGGCCTTTTAGGAGCGCGGCCGTTTAGGAGTGTGGCCGTTTAGGAATATGACCGTTGTGGAGTGTGGCCATTCAGGAATTTGGCCGTTAATGAGTGTGGCCATTTTGATTGTGACCACTTAGGAGTGTGGCCGTGTTGACCTGTTTCCCAGAGTTATATTATACAGTAGAGTGTAGTGGGATGCCCGCTTCACTAAGGAGACCTACATTATTGTTAGAGTCCCGTGGGTTGTGTGTGTGTGTGAGAGAGAGAGAGAGAGAGAGAGAGAGAGAGAGAGAAAGAGAAGGATGAAATGGTGGATAGATAGATAGATAAATAGATAGATAGATAGTATTACAAACAAAGAGTGTGTGTGTGTGTGTATGTTTGAACAAGAACCTCCACCCCCCTCTGTCTACCCACCTCAATGGTTCAATGTTTGGCTGTTGCTGGGCTCTTTAGATCTCTCTCTCTCTCTCTCATTTAATTACCTGTTCCCTTACTGTTTTCCCTCTTACCTATATCACACACCCTCTTTCTCCCTCTCGCTCTCATTCTCTCTCTCTATCTACAGCTTTTTAGCTAGAGGGAGCAGAGGGTGGGGAGAGAGCCTCCTACTTTGCTGTCCTTATTTTCTACTATAAACTGTTCCTGTCTAGTAGCATTAAGGCTGGACCACCTAGTAGGGACCGCAAGGTGTGTGTGGTCTGAGTATCTGTGTAACTGTCTCTCTCTCTTTTTCTCTTATTTACCTGGTCCCTTCCTGCTTTCCCTACTACCTATATCACACACACTATCTCTCTCTATCACACACACACACACACACACACACACACACACACACACACACACACACACACACACACACACACACACACACACACACACACACACACACACACACACACACACACACACACACACACACACACACACACACACACACACACACACACACACTTACCTGGGCCTCCCCTTCCTGCTTTCCCTATTAACCCTTTCTCTATTATAAAAAGTGGTGTAGGTCCTGACTTTCACTCTCTCTAATAGAAGGGGTCACTATTACGTCCTGCCACTCCCTCTCACTGTTCCTTCCCTCATGTACAGTTGACCACATAAGTTCCGTTCCTCGTCGCGATATTATGTATGAAGGTAAAATATTAGTTCTGTTTATCGTCGCCGCAATCGTACCTTATGTATGCCAGAAAAATTAGTATGAATGAATTGCCCACATACGTTCTGTTCCTCGTCGTGATCTTAGGTTATGTATGTATGAATGTAAAATAGTATGAATGAATTGTCCACATACGTTCTGTTCCTCGTCGTGATCTTATGTATGTATGAATGTAAAATAGTATGAATGAATTGCCCACATAAGTTCTGTTCCTCGTCGTGATCTTATGTATGTATGAATGTAAAATAGTATGAATGAATTGCCCACATAAGTTCTGTTCTTCTTTGTGATTTTGCGTGTGAAATTTGAAAAATATGCTTACAAAGGTAGACATAATGAATATAAACACCATGTGAGGAGGAACACTTTATTCTTACCTGGTTATCTTAACTGATGGGGCCACCCGATCCGGCGTCCAGCCAAAATTCTGACTGGAGGGAGGGGTGTGGCCTAAAACAATAGTCGGGTAGCCTACGCCAGTCAAACGTGAAAATTAACAGTAATGGTTGACTGATTTAGTGTCAATGTCTCGCATATAACTTCATCAGGCTATATCATCAAGCTATATGCAAAACGTTGTCAATAAAGTGCTCCTCCTCATATGGTGTTTGATTGATTCCGTGACCTTACTATACCATACCTGGCGCATAACACGATTCGCGTGGTATTTAGCATATTTTAAACCTTGAAATACCCCAGATGCACCTTGAAAATGTTAATTTAATTACCCCAAACCCAAACCTCTTCATTTTTTTTCAATGGTGGTTTAAAGAAAACTGATTTTCGTGGAGTAACTTCAATAAATTTTCCAAAGTGCACATAAATATAAATATAAATAAAACTGGCAAGCGTGCACCTCAGGGGGTTAATAGCTAACCCAAAACCTTACCTACCACGAAAGCTAGCCTATTATATCTTAACCTAGCAAAATAGCTATACCAAAACTTTGCCTTCTTATTTTCCATTTGATTGTATTTTCGATATTTGTTTTATTTGTTTACATACCGGTATTACATCTTACCTGACCATACAGCTAACCCAAAACCTTGCCTTTTATTTCTATTTTATTTTATTATATTATATTTTATTTTATTTGTTTGCAAATGTTATCTTACCTGACCTTATCGTTAATCCAAATCCTTACTTTTTTTGTGTTGCATATTTTATCTTAACCCCATGAAGCTCTAACGCGTTTTAGAAGTTTATTTGGGCTGTCATTATACGATTTTATGCAGCTTTGGAAGGATATCTGGGTATAAAAAGGGTAAAGACTATCTCAATCAGCCCTCTGACTTCCATAATTATACCTTTCCTAATCTGAATACAATATAGTTAATAATTACCAGAAAACATATGCATTTTGGATCTTGAAAGGGTTAACCTGGCCTAATAGCTAACCCTAAAATATACCTGCCACGAATTATAGCCAATCATAATTATCGTACCTGACTTAATAGCTAAACAAAACAAACTTTATCTTTTATTGCATTATTTATTTATTTATTTAGTTAGTTAGTTAGTTATTGTTTTGCATATATCTTACCTGATTACATAGCTAAACAAAACAAACCTTACCTTTTTAATGCATTATTTATTTATGTGTTTAGTTAATTAGTTATAGTTAGTTAGTTATTTTTTTGCATATTATATCTTACCTGATCTAACAGCTAACTCAAAACCTTACTATATCGTATTATATTTTACCCGGCCATATACCGGTAGCTAACCTAGACCCCTTTCTGTGTTATAGATGGAACAAGATGGGTGACGTGGAGGAGGTCTGCCAGCGGGACCCCCACAGGAACAGAGGCATCTTCGTCGTCCAGCTCGAGGTATGGACTCTACATTGTTATACTTGTTTATTTGTTCTGATAATGTTATTTATGTGTACTATATATATATATATATATATATATATATATATATATATATATATATATATATATATATATATATATTGGATATCAACCAGGACCACCTTAACCATTATCAACCTAAGCTAACAGTATTGGTTTATCCGCTCGTGGCCGAGTGGTTACGGTGCCCAACTCTCCTGCATATTCCTTTGGTGAGTGGGTTCGAATCCTAGTCAGGATACCTCCCTACCAACCTGTCCGACATTGCATTAGACATGTATTGGTTGAGTTGGACTTTTTACGAGCTATAGTTTGTTATGGTTAATATTGCACAGTGTTCTATATAGTCTATGTCACTGGTACCTGGTACCTCAAATTTACATACCTGTACATTAAATACAACTACGATGCAGAGCCAACAATTACCGTTAATAATAGGAATTTTTATATGATTAGGCCTATTAGTAGTTACACTAGTATAAAATTGATTCAGATTTGTTTATAGATTTTTTTTAGTGAAACAGTGTACAGATATTTTAATAATTTACATATCTTTGTATAGGACAGTGCAGTGTAATGCTGATTGATGAAAGAGCAAATATTTTGATATTTACATTCATTTATATATATTTAGCATAGGTGCTTTTGAAATAAAAAATGTAAATCTTCAGATACACTTATGAAATATACTTTTTAATAAGCACACACACATATACCTGTATAATTATACAGTATATATACCGGTATATTATATACTTACATACCGGTACAGACATTTGTTCATGATGGCAAGGAGATCGACTGATATTGTATAATGGATAATATTTGTGGATTTATAGTTGTGATCAATGGGTGATTTATAGTTGTGATCAATGGGTGATTTATAGTGATCAATGGGTGATTTATAGTTGTGATCAATGGGTGATTTATAGTTGTGATCAATGGGTGATTTATAGTTGTGATCAATGGGTGATTTATAGTTGTGATCAATGGGTGATTTATAGTTGTGATCAATGGGTGATTTATAGTTGTGATCAATGGGTGATTTATAGTTGTGATCAATGGGTGATTTATAGTTGTGATCAATGGGTGATTTATAGTTGAGATCAATGGGTGATTTATAGTTGAGATCAATGGGTGATTTATAGTTGTGATCAATGGGTGATTTGGTTATTGCTTTAGGGATTATCATACGTCATACATGCCCGGTGTTATATAATTAAAACCTTAGTGTGGACGTGTCTATATATTGTGGTTTGTGATTACTTTATTAATTGCTAATACGATTATGTTTGTCCGTTTATTGTGCAAATTGTCATGTGGAGACTTGTAAAAATATGCATACGTGTGCATTTGTGTTGTATATATATATATAGAGAGAGAGAGAGAAAGAGAAGCAGAATAAACTCTCAAAATGTGTCATTACCCTTCTATACCCACAGTTCCTTCCTAAGCTGTACACAATCGTCTAATGATAACCACAATATACTGACCAATTTGCGTCAAAATCCTCAAGGGGTTAATAGTTAAGATATCCTAGTAGAGTAATCAGCGTCCACACACCTACAGTATATAGCCTACGCATGTCAAGGGAGCCCACCTCGCTTTTTTTTTCTCTCCCTCTCTCTTTGGCTTGTATCCATTCGGCCCAGTTCAGCCTACTGTTTTAAGACGTTTACCCCCATCCAGGTGTCAATATTTTCCCTGGCGAGCGGTAGCGAGCCAGCATATATATATATATTTGTTTAGTTCGTTGGCGCTACCTATTGTTTGTATAACAAAATAAATATGTACAAATTAATAGTCAATTGACCACTTGCGAGTTTCAGGCTATAAGGAAGTTGGAGCCGTGAACATCGATATTAAAGAGAAATGCAATAATAATGTGGGTTTCTGAGTGATAAAAAGTATGATCAATTTGGTTTTATGTATTTAGATATGTATTATGACCGTACGTTAGCTGATCATTCTGCTAAATATTAATTACCACAGCTCCAACTTCGTTATAGACCAAAACTCGCCAGTGATCAATTTACC
The DNA here is from genome assembly GCA_032716605.1 of Paralithodes platypus. Taxonomy (NCBI): domain Eukaryota; kingdom Metazoa; phylum Arthropoda; class Malacostraca; order Decapoda; family Lithodidae; genus Paralithodes; species Paralithodes platypus. The sequence continues at coordinate 8,827,733 of CM064560.1, forward strand.
CTCAGTTGATAATAACAGTTGATTTATTAGCGAGTAAAGGCTTCGTGATTCGACAATTGAAAAAAGCGACTATTAGAAAGTGACTGGGTGTTAGATCCGGCAAGATAATGATTGGGTGAACTGAGTGACATGCATAAGTGTGTGTGTGTGTGAGGGGAGGGAGGGGGAGTGTTTGTGTGTGTGTGTGTGTGTCTGTGTTTGAGAGAGAGAGAGAGAGACTGTGTGTGTGTGTGTGTGAGAGTGAGTGTGTGAGAGAGAGAGACTGTGTGTGTGTGAGAGAGCGAAACTGCGTGTGTGTGTGAGAGAGAGAGAGAGACTGTGAGTGTGTGTGTGTGTGAGAGAGAGAGAGACTGCGTGTGTGTGTGAGAGTGTGTGTGTGTGTGTGTGCGTGTGAGAGAGAGAGAGAGAGACTGCGTATGTGTGTGTGAGTGAGTGAGTGTGTGTGTGTGTATGAGAGAACGAGAGTGTGTGTCTGTTGTGTGAGAGAGTGTGTGTGTAAGAGAGAGAAAAAGAGAGATATGGGGTTTGAGGTGAATGAATGAATAAGGTGTTTCGCGTGTGTGTGTGAGAGAGAGAGAGAGAGAGGGGGGGGGGGGATGAATGCGGCGTTTCGTGAGTGAGTGTATGAATGAATGAATGAGTCGAGGGAAAGTTGTTTGAGAGGTGTGGGGTAACTTGGGTAGAGAGAGAGAGAGAGAGTGTGTGAGTGTGATAGAATGATAGATAGATCGAAAGAGAATGATTAATAGATAGATAGATAGCGAGAGAGAGTAATAAACAGAAATGCAATGTGTGAGGAAGATAATTGATGAGAGTTACATATAGTTACATAGATACACAGGCTACACAGACCTTGCAGTCCCAACTAGACAGTCCGGAGTTAAGGGAGCCCACCTCGCTTTTTTTCTCTTTCTCTCCCTCTCTTTGGCTTGTATCCATTCGGCCCCATTCAGCCTACTGTTTTAAGACTTTTACCCCCATCCAGGTGTCAATATTTTCCTGGCGAGCGGTAGCGAGACAGCATATATATATTTGTTTTGACAGCAAGCTAAATTTTCAAATTTTTCGATAGAAAAATGTCTCCGCGAAGAATGCTGGCTCGCTATCGCTCGCCAGGAAGAAATCGACACCTGGATGGGGATAAACGTCTTAAAACAGTTGGCTGAATGGGGCCGAATGGATACAAGCCAGGGAAAGAGAGAAAAGGAGAGAAAGCTAAAACAAAAAGCCGGTGACCCCCCTTAAGACGTTTAATAATGTAATTAATTGGCAGATATACAGGTCTATTCGCTGTAAGTAGGCGAGAAATCATACCCTCTATCCTCTGTATCTCAAAAAGGGCTAGAGCAAATGGACTGTACATTTCCACATCTATTCCTTAAGTGGCTCTTCCCAAATGGTAGAAATATTAGCTCGTTTGCTCTAGTCGTTTTTGAGTTGCAGTGGTTAGAAGTCGTGATTTTTGAGTTACAGAGGTTAGAAGTCATGATTTTTGAGTTACAGAGGTTAGAAAGTCATGGTTTTTGAGTTACAGAGGTTAGAAAGTCATGATTTTTGAGTTACAGAGGTTAGAAGTCATGATTTTTGAGTTACAGAGGTTAGAAGTCATGATTTTTGAGTTACAGAGGTTAGAAAGTCATGATTTTTGAGTTACAGAGGTTAGAAAGTCATGATTTTTGAGTTACAGAGGTTAGAAAGTCATGGTTTTTGAGTTACAGAGGTTAGAAAGTCATGATTTTTGAGTTACAGAGGTTAGAAAGTCATGGTTTTTGAGTTACAGAGGTTAGAAAGTCATGATTTTTGAGTTACAGAGGTTAGAAGTCATGATTTTTGAGTTACAGAGGTTAGAAGTCATGATTTTTGAGTTACAGAGGTTAGAAGTCATGATTTTTGAGTTACAGAGGTGATTTTTTGAGCTACAGAGGTTAGAAGTCATGATTTTTGAGTTACAGAGGTTAGAAGTCATGATTTATCGCCTACTTACAGCGAATAGACTATAGTGAAGCCAAGTCTGTACTACTTGGTATGCACAACTAAAGCTGGTATCACACGAGCGCTTTTTCCCTCAACATTTTTCCTCAACACTGGTCTGGCAGCTTATAAGAACATAAGAAAATGGGAGTCTGCAAAAAGCCGATCGGCCCACACAAGGCAGATCCCTGTCACACCCAACACCAATTACAAAGCCCATTTATAGGCCCAACTCACTAATACCTTGAGCACTGACCCCACCAAAACGGTCAGGGATTAACACAAGATTACGGGGATCTGCTGAGCGCCGATTTGCCAAGACCCGGCAGATCCCCCTCACACCCAACCCATCTCGTCAACATTTAAACTATTTCGGTCGCCTAAGTTCATCTACCATCAGTCTACTTTCAGATACCAGTGCCAAATATTCCAGAAATGTTGCCAGAAAAATGTTGATCATCGAATGTTGACAATAAATGCTCTCGTGTGATACCGGCTTTTAATAAGTACTTGCATGAAAATTAATAGCGAAAATTATCGATGTAATTCTCTAAGACGCTCCTCGTATGGTTTGTTCTTTAGGCTAGGTATCATTTTGGTGGTAACTCTACGTTGAACTCGTTCTAGCTTGTCAATATCTTTTTGGTAATAAGGGCACCAGGATTAAACGCAGTATTCCAGTAGAGGGCGGACTAAGGAATTGACCACTTGCGAGTTTCGTTCTATAAGGAAGTTGGAGCTGTAGACATCGATATTTAGCAGAATTACCAGCTAAAATGCGGTTGTAGTATATTTATAAATACATAAAACCCAATTCAACATACTCTTTAGCCATCAGAAACCTACATCATTATTGCATGTCTATTTACCATCGATGTCTACAGCTCCAACTTCCTTATAGCCTGAAACTCGCAAGTGGTCGATTGTAAAGGAATTGTATTTGCAGGATTAGGAAATATCCGCTCATAGCCGAGTGGTTACGGTGCCCAACTCTCCCACAGATACCTGGGGTGAGTGGGTTCGAATCCTGGTCAGCATAGGCCTACCTCTTTCCCAACCTGTCCGACATTATCATTAGATATCATGAGTTCGTTATCATACAGTATATATATAATAATAATAATAATAATAATAATAATAAAAATAATAATAAAAATAATAATAATAATAATAATAATAATAAAATAATAATATATATAATAATAATAATAATAATAATATACATCTTAATAATACATCATATATATAATTACACGTATAATTACATCTTGTTCTATACATAATATATTACATACATAACTGTCTTGATAGCGTAATGCATAAGTGCGCGGAATTTCGATGTGAGTATCCTAGGTTCGAGTCCTTGGAGTGCCACATGTATTTGTTGATTTCATTAATTGAGTTTAGAGGTGAAGTTGGTTGGTGGAAAAAACATAATTATCATTAATAATTACCGTTTAGTCAATACCACATGCGAGCGGTACCGAATTAGCCGTAACCGTAATGTTAATAGGGTAGGTAATTATGTCGCTAATTGGCGGTCGGCTGTGGTGATTATTACGGCGAGTTAGTGTTAATTAGGGGGGGGGGGGCTAATCATGGGGGGAAGGGGAGGGGGTAATTATTTATTATAATCCGTTACTCCAGTTAACGGAGCCCACCTCGCTTTTTTTTCTCTCTCTCTCCCTCTCTCTTTGGCTTGTATCCATTCGGCCCCATTCAGCCAACTGTTTTAAGACGTTTACCCCATCCAGGTGTCAATATTTTCCTGGCGAGCGGTAGCGAACCAGCATATATATATTTTTGTTTTGACAGCAAGCTAAATTTGTGTAAATTTTTCGATAGAAAAGTGTCTCCGGCTTGAAGCCGGATTTCTCCATACAATGCTGGCTTGCTATCGCTCGCCAGGAAGAAACCGTCACCTGGATGGGGATAAAAGTCTTAACACAGTTGGCTGAATGGGGCCGAATGAATACAAGGCAGGGAAAGAGAGAAAAGGAGAGAAAGATGAAAAAAAAGCCGGTGACCCTCCTTAATGATGAATATGTTATTAGTGGTTGGTGGGTGTGTGTGTGTGTGTGTGTGTGTGTGTGTGTGTGTGTGTGTGTGTGTGTGTGGCGAGGGAGGAGGGAGTGTTGGGGGAGAAAGAAGAGAGTGTGGGGGGGGGGGGGGAAAGGAGGCTGTATGGGGGGGGTCAGTGTGGTATTGTTGGGGAGGGAGGGGGAGTGTGGGGTTGTGGAGGGGGAAGGCGGCTGTGGGGGGTCTGTGTGGTATTGTTGGGGGAGGTGGGAGGGAGGGGGTTTGTGGGCTGGGGGAGTGGGGGGGGGGGGGTCTGTGTGGTATTTTTGGGGGGAGGGGAGTCGGGCGTGGGGGCTGTGGGGGCGGGCGGGGGGGGGGGGGGGGGGAGGAGGTCTGTGTGGTATTGTTGGGAGAGGGGGGAGGGGGTTTGTGGGCTGGGGGAGTGGGGGGTTGTGTGTGTAGGTGGGGGTGGGGGTGGGGGGTAAATCCGGCGCGCCACGGGCAAGTTTATCGCCTCCTTGTATGGGAGTCTTGAATCCACTACAAGTTATCATATTATTTTGATTGGTTTGTACTGTTTTTCTTATAGTATAGTGAGTGTGGGTGTGTGTGTGAGTATGTGTGTGTGGGGGGGGGGGAGGTTTGATTTTAATGTAATTCTGATTTGGTTTTTGAAATAATATTGAGTGATTTGTAATTGGGATCCTTTTTTATGTTTCTTTAATTTTGCCTGAAGTTATTTTGTATTTGATTATGTTTTTATTTTGCTATTGTTAAGTGTGAGGATGATTACAGTACATGTGAGTCTGTGTTATGATTTTATTCCATTGTTACCAAAAAAACAAAAAAATATAATTTTTATTTGTAATACATATCCTGCATCAGCGAAATTCACTGCCATTATCACCAACACTATTAATAATTCCACTACTACTCTACTACCACCACCACCACCACCACCACCACCAATAATATAATCACCAACACTACTATTATCTCCTCTAATACATTCAACACCATCAAAGCAACACTACCATTAATAACCCTTCCACTACTAACAAATCCACCACAACCACAACTCTCTTTCCCCCTCTCTCAGAGATCAACTGGTCGAAGGCGTGCGAAGACCAAGTTTCATGAGGAGAAGGAGGGCCAGTCAACCGGCCCTCTCAACCACAACTACAACCGCACAACCTCCACCGCCTCGCTTCAACCTCACCAACTTCACCCTCCACGCGAACCACTCCAGGCCAGATGAGATCACTCGGGTCGTAGCGCAGTTCGAGTCGACAGCCCCGGCCGAAGAGGATGATGCTCTGCCCAATTCGCGTGCCCACTTTCGACGGAGCCTTCCCACTCCTCTGCCAAGGTTCATATCAAACACGCCTGTCAACGAAGCGATTCCTACTCCTCTGACTCGCTTCAACTCAACCTTGTCACTCAATGAAGCGCTTCCCACTTCAATCACCCATTCGGAATCAGCCTCTTCCATCGATAACACTCTGCCCTATCCGCGTGACCATGTTCAGCGGAAACGGAGTACACCACTGCCTCACTTTGAACCAACCTTGCCAAACGATGAGGTGCTTCCCTCTCTGCTCACCCACTCAGAATCCCATGTCGTATCCCCCTTGCCCATCGACGAAGCAATCCCCTCTCCACTCACTCGCTTCAAACCTACTGTTCCAATTCCTTCGCAAGCCCAGCTGAGACGGAAGCTGGCCATACCGCTTCTTCACTCGAGGTCTCTAGAAGCCATTCCATTGGATTTAGAATACAGCGAAAACTCCCACTCGAAGGTACTAAAATCCACACGTTTGCCCCACTCAAGTCGAATACCATCCGCGCCACTCACCCACTCTGAATCTACGTCATCTATATCAAGTGCCCGCTCCGAAGAATCCAGTCTATCCACCCCTTCTAAAGAAGCAAGTCTATCCATTCACTCAGAAGCTAGTTTATCTACTCACTCAGATGAAGCCAGCCTATCTATTCACTCAAAAGAAGCTAGTTTATCCACTCATTCAGAAGAGGCTAATCTATCCATCCACTCAGAAGCCTCTCTACCCACTCACTCACAAGGCAGCCACTCAGAAGTCATTATACCCACCAACTTGGAAGCCAGGATCCACTCAGAAGAAGCCAATCTCTCCTCTGACTTAATAGCCAGTATTATTTCCGATTTAGAAGCCAGTCCTCCCTCGAGTATTGAAGCTAGTCGGTCAACTTTCTCGGAAGTAGACAGTCTAATAACTGATTCGTTCGCCAGTTTAATCGCCCAGTTAGAAGAAGCCAGTCTACCTACCCAGTCAGATAAAGCCAGTCTATTTGCCGACTTAGATGAAGCCAATGTGTCCACCCACTCGCAGGAAGAGCTTCTACCGATACTTTTGGACGGCCTGCTTCTCACACACTCAGATGAAGCCAGGTCTCCCACACACTCAGATCAAAGCCTACCCACACACTCAGATGAAGCCAGTTTACCAACACACTCAGATGAAGCCAGTCTACCCACACACTCAGATGAAGCCAGTTTACCCACACACTCAGATGAAGCCAGTTTACCCACACACTCAGATGAAGCCAGTCTACTCACACACTCAGATGAAGCCAGGTCTCCCACACACTCAGATCACAGCCTACCCACACACTCAGATGAAGCCAGTCTACCCACACACTCAGATCACAGCCTACCCACACACTCAGATGAAGCCAGTCTACCCACACACTCAGATGAAGCCAGTCTACCCACACACTCATGTGAAGCCAGTCTACCCACACACTCATATGAAGCCAATCTACCCACACACTCAGATGAAGCCAATCTTCCCACACACTCAGATGAAGCCAGTCTTCCCACACACTCAGATGAAACCAATCTTCCCACACACTCAGATGAAGCCAGGTCTCCCACACACTCAGGTGAAGCCAATCTACCCACACACTCAGATGAAGCCAGTCTACCCACCCAATTACCCACATTCCTGGAGGGTGTTATATCCACACACTCAGAAGCCACTGTACCCACCCATTTCGAATCCACTTCACCCACCTATTTCGAATCTATTTTACCTATCCACACGGAATATAATCTACCCACACTAGTAGAAGGCAGTCTACTTTATCACTCTACCCCTCCCTCTTCAATCACCTATATCCCTTCCTCATCTACCAAAAGCCCGCCCACAAATTCGCAAACTTCCAGCGCACACCGCAAAAACAAGCCCAAGAGCCGGCACAAATCAAGCCCCAACCTCACAATCTCGCCCTGTCCCAGCAGCAACTTCGAAAATCAGCCCAGTTATCCGGCCACTTCCAGCAACGACCAGCCCGATTCCAGTTACGACGAAATCCAGCCCAGGAACTCGCCCAATATTAGCGCCGACTTCAAGATCTCGCCCAATACCAGCTTCAACAATTCCAGTAGCAACAACGAAATACAGCCCACGAACTCGCCCAATATTGGCACCGACGTCAATAACCCACCCAAGATCTCGCCCAATTCCAGTAGCAACGACGAAATCCAGCCCAGGAACTCGCCCAATATTTGCGCCGACTTCAAAATCCCGCCCAATTCCAGTAGCAACACCGAAATACAGCCCAAGAACCCGCCCAGTAGTAGCGCTAACTTCAATAACCCGCCCAAGATCTCGCCCAATAGTAGCGCCGACTTCAATATCCCGCCCAAGTTCTCGCCCAAGTCCACCTTCAACAAGAGATTCCCGCCCACGATCCCCGCCGCCCGTGCTACTCTCGTTGCCGCCCTCGCTGTGGTGACGCCCTGGGTGGCTGGCAGGGGGTGGAGGGATAGGGTCAGAATGCTGGAGGTAAGATGTGTGTGTGAGAGAGAGAGAGAGAGAGAGAGAGAGAGAGAGAGAGATAACAAATACTCGCCCCATGTATCGGGAATTCCAGGGTTATCAGATTAGAGTTTGATAATGACACAAAATGGTTTTATATAATTATATATATATGAGAAAGAGAGAGAGAGAGAGATGGTTGAATATGAGTGTGAGTGAGTTATAGATAGAATATGAGTGATAGCAAATAATCAACCAGTGTAGAGAAGAGAAATCCAGAACCCCTGAAGGCAGAGAGAGAGAGAGAGAGAGAGAGAGAGAGAGAGAGAGAGAGAGAGAGAGAAAGAGCACGACAGGATAAAAAACTAACCCCTCCGTACTTTTTCCTCGCTCTCTCTCTCTAAAGTTTTCCCCAAATCTTAAACTCTACGTGATAACTTCTCAGAACTCTCCGACAGAAGTTGAGTCTGTAGGGTAGCTGCATCTGAAGGGAGAATAGAACATGGGTTTTGG
>CM064560.1:8846035-8919616 GCA_032716605.1 Paralithodes platypus
CCTCCCCCCCCCCCCCCCCTTCTTCCTCAGGTTTAGCCCCATTAGTTTTCAGAATTTAAGACGTTCGACCCATTAGTTTGGCGATTTTAGGACGTTCGACCCATTAGTTTGATGATTTTAGGACGTTCGACCCATTAGTTTGGCGATTTTAGGACGTTCGACCCATTAGTTTGGCGATTTTAGGACGTTCGACCCATTAGTTTGGCGATTTTAGGACGTTCGACCCGTTACTTTGATGATTTTAGGACCTTAGATATCCAATTCGATGATGTTATTCAACCTTAAAAGTGCCTCCAGCAATTAACAGACTTCGAACTACCTCACTACCACAGATCGAACTATCTCACTCCACCACTTTACTACCACAGATCTTTCTTAAGGGGAGGTTTTTAGTTTGTTCCCTATATTTCCATCAAGCTTACGATTACACCCCGTAGATCCCCTTTCAAGATAAATTTGTACATTTTTCGGTAGAAAAATGTCCCGGCCAAAGGCCGGTTGTTCTTAAATTACAGGCTCGCTATCGCTCGCCAGGAAAAAATCGACACCTAATTGGCACGAAAGGTCTTAAAATTGACAGAAATGGTGCGAAAGTTCTTAAAATCGCCAAACTAGTGGGGCGAATGTCGTAAAACCTCATAAGCAATGGGGCTAAACATGAGGGAGAAAGGGGTCCAGAAAACAATCCCTCAAGTGGAAATCTGCCCTTAAGCTGCACCAACTCGCTTAAATATAATATAAATAACATTATATCGAGTTATACGGGTTAGGGTTCACGATATTTGGCCAACCTATTTGAAGACAAGTATAGTAGGCCCTTTTTCAGTTATGAAGGTTATAAGGGGAGACTGACCGTTTGTTTGGTCTATTAATTCAGTTATTCATATATTTTTTTAGTTTCCTACCTAGACCTCCATCAAGCTTAGAAAAAAAAAATTCAAGATAAATTCTGTACATTTTTTGGTAGAAAAATGTTCCGGCCGAAGGCCGGTTCCTCTTGAAATTGCAGGCTCGCTATCGCTCGCCAGGAAATAATCGACACCTAAATGGCACGAAAGGGCTTAAAATTGACAACGAAATGGGACGAAAGGTGTTAAAATCACCAAACTAATGGGCCGAACGTCTTATAATCTCAAAACTAGTGGGGCTAAACAGTAGGGAGAAGGGGGTCCAGAAAAACGGTCTGCCTCCCCTTAAGGTTGATGATTTCTGGCCCATCTATTTGGAACCGAGTATAGCTAATTCTAACTCCTGTCTCCCTTTTGTTAAGGGCGGTGACCTGATTTTTTTATTTTTCTCCTTTTCTCTGGCTTGTATCCATTCGGCCCCATTCAGCCAACTATTTTAAGACGTTTATCCCCATCTAGGTGTCGATTTCTTCCTGGCGAGCGAAAGCGAGCCAGCATTATATGAAAAAATCCGGCTTCGCCGGAGAAATTTTTCTACCGAAAAATTTACAAATTTAGCCTGCTGTCAAAAACATTTAAAAAATATGCTGGCTCGCTACCGCTCACCAGTAAAAAATTGACACCTGGATGGGGATAAACGTCTTAAAACAGTAGGCTGAATGGGGCCGAATGGATACAAGCCAGAGAAAGAGAAAAAAGGAGAGAACAAAAAGCAGGTCACCTCCCTTAAGCCGGTATCACACGAGAGCTTCTATAGTCAACATTTGATGATCACCATTTTTCTGCCAACATTTCTGGCATATTGTACACTGGTATCGGAAACTACTAGACTGATGGTAGGTGAACTTAGGTAACCGAATTATCTTAAAAGTTGACCTCATAAGCTGCCAGACAAATGTTCAGGGAAAAAGCGCTCGTGTGATACCGGCCTTAGTTACAGAGGTTAGGGTTCCGGATTTCTGACCTACAGTACCTTTTTGGAACAGAATATAGCTAATAGAGTTGCTGGAAATCCTGTTTCATTTTCCTGGCTTCCCTCACTGTTTCTATTTGTGCCTCACCTACACAGAGAGTAATCCTGCTAACTCTCACAAACACCTCCCCTTATTAATTTCACTACACCTAACAAACACACCAGACATCTTTCCGAAACATCTAAAAAATACTGTCTTGATGGTGTAATGGTTAGAGTGTTTAAGATCTGTATGTGGTAACCCAGGTTCGAATCCCGGGTGGGTCATATGCTTTCATTAATTTAATTGGGAGGTGTTTGGTGTAGGGAGTGAAATTAATACATTAGATTATTGGCTATCTCTCACTTTTTCAACCTTAGGGGGAGGCACTTGTTGCGGGCAGCTTTACCTTTTCTCTCCTTCACACAGACAGACCTCCCCCCCAAAAAAAAAAAATAAAAATAAAAAAAAAAAACACACAGACAGACCCCCCCCCCCAAAAAAAAGAAAAAGAAAAATCTTATCCTCTTCTCTCCTCCCCCAGGTGACGTCACTACTGCTGGAGGCGTTGACGAGGAAGGTATCAACCCTTCAGGAGGAGTTAGAGTCCTCAGTCTCCTCCCAGGGCAGTGGTGGTGGTGGTGGTGGTGGTTCAGAAGGTTCACAAGGCTCACTCAAGGCCAAGGAGAACCTCAGAACACAGCTCATCCTCACTATAGAGTAAGTCCTCGACGATTATATTATTAATTTATTATTATTAGGGGTTCGTCTCCTACGGGGAACCCCTATTGTAATCATTAAACATGGAATTTCATCCAAATTCTTCGTACGCGCCGGTTTCGACGCAACAACTCCAGAACCGCTTTTTGGATCGGGATCAAACTTTCACAAGAGGTGCGTTTTTGTATTGGGCAACTTTTGATATGCTAAACATCCGGCGTGGCGGCCAAACAGGTCCGTGGCAGCCGATTTCCCGAAAAACTTGACGCCTAAATACCGTCTCTCCCACTCACAGGAAACGACTGGGCTTTGGCATACGCACTCCCCTACTAATGCTCCGCAAATTTTATAGAGAAGGTTTTGCTTTTGCACGTGGGTTTTTTTCCGGCAATCTTGAAAAAACCTCGAATTCCACTTAAAATTCCACATCTTAAAAACTACGCCAATGATCAAAGCCATGCTTGCGTAGTTGGGTGAGGCTCGCGATTCCGAACGTTTTGATACCAAAAAAATATAAATGGGTGGAATAGTTTGGCCGCAGCATTGAAAACTGTCTATTATTAAATTACTTTAAAACCGAATTCGCTACCCACACAAAGTTTACCGTCTACAGTCTATAGGCTTCCACGTATCCCCCAGTTTTGCTTAATAACATAATCTCTTTATTATTCAGATCTATTATTTAACTCTCTCAAAACAGTTCGAGTCCCTACGAATTCCAGCAATTATTTAGCCAACCTACCTATACATACCTAGCCTACCAAATAATAATGATAATTCAAATTTATATTTGGTCAATGAGAGTATTAGCTAAGGTTTTTAACAATTCCTCCCTTTGCCAAATGCTTTGTTTAATAACAATGATATGGACCTTTAAAGTTTTGGCAATTGCCTGTGTGACTTACCTTGCCCTTCCTTCCTACCTCCCTCCTCCCTCATATCTAGCAAATGTATCAACAACCACTCTAGTGAACTTTCGGCATTTAGTTTATTCAGCTTAATACTATTTATCCACATAAAATAGAAACCTATCACAATTTTTGTCTAATACAACCATAGACAGTGCTATTACATATTATTTGAACATGATGTCGAATTTAGTAGTTGCTGTTTACCTTGAACAGTAATGACAGAACCGAAAGCTTCTCTTGCCGTGTAGTACTCAAAGAAAGCAGGGTTACTTAAGCCGGCCCATACCGAACTGTTACCAAGTCAGAGATTCAGAGGTAACTTTCACAATGCATTATAACCCTAGACAGACACCAATATACCACTAAATCATACAAATATCACTACAAAACAAATAGGAAAATATTATATTAATGTCCTTGGTATTTGAAATTATGCAAATGAGTAAACTGTATTATGATATAATGATAATGGCATTGATTAGTATCTGACAACAGTGTTGCACTATAATTTTCTGAACGTATGCGAACTTCGGAGTATTTATCCCATTAATATACACATCTATCACTATTTAAATTTAATACAACCATACACAGTGCTATTACATATTATTTGAACATAATATAGGATGCTCTTTCCTTTAAACCATTTTCTATATCTATTCACGAAAAATATAGGCCTAGCCTAGGCAGCGCTACCGGTAGGTACGAATTTAGCAGTTCGAATTTTGATTGAGAGTGGGATTAGGCCTAGGCCTAGCCTTGGGCTTAACATGGGATACTGTTTGGGGGTTGGGAATAGGCTCAGGCTGCTTTAGGCCTAATTAGATAAAAATAGTTAAATCGAGACAATTGCACAGCTAACATAGCCTAGCCTATTTATAGGCTACCTTTCATTACTGCAGTTAAGCACAAACTTATTTTACAATGGAAAATAATGCATGAGGAGGGCTGGGTAGGCCTATTAGTATTTTGTGATATAACTTAAATTAGGTTAGGCTATAGTATACTTCATTAGGTTATTAGGCCTATGAGAAAACAGGCCTAGGCCTAGCTTAATTTTATTTCACTGCTCAACATATTTTTTTTTTTTTTGCTGTTGAGCTCTGCATATATTCAGGTAAGCTTGGGTTTTAGTAAAATTTCATTAGGCTAGGCTACATATTTTTACTTCTATTGGAAAGCACAGGCCTACACAATAGTACACATGTTAAAGAATTTAGCTAGGCCTAATTGCAGCTAAATAATTTAGCCTAGCCTCCACAATTTAGCCTAGACTGAAAAAACAAACAAAAATAGTCTAGGCCTAATTGCAGTTTTGGTAAGAGTTGTAGTTGTGGGCATACCAAAAGCTTTGTTTATATAGCCTAGTTAGGCCTACATTCGCTTCTAATTTAACTGCTGGGGTAAAGCAGGGTGTCATACCGAAGCAATTTTGTGTGGAGACTCGAATGAATATGAGAAGGAATAGGCTACAAGAAAATTAACTTGGAATAGCATTGTTTTGGCCACTTTATCACTTCCAAAGACATAATTTAAACTATAAACCATAATTTTATCTTTACATAGGCCTATACAATAATAGGCTAAAGACTAAAAATATTGGACTCGGCTCTCGTTTGACACCCTGGGGTAAAGCCACCCTCAATCCGCCGGCCGGTAACAAAACAATTTACCCAACGCCTGGCCGTGGGATACAATAATGGGTTGAGGGGGCTTTATCCCCCTATGACTTATTGTCATGATATATATCACCAGCAGGGGCAAATAACCACAGTCAAATTAGACATGTCAAGGAATAGCCTAGATGTGGAAATTTACAGCCAATTTGCTCTAGCCCTTTTTGAGATACAGAGGTTAGAGATCGTTGGATACAATAATATGTTGAGAGGGTCAATCACCCCCCATGACATATTGTCATCATCATATATATTGCCAGCAGGGGGCAAATAGCCTAGGCCTAGCCTAACTAAAACAAAAATCGACGTCAAAATAGACGCGAACTTATATTAACTATGGCGATCGACCATTGCCCACACCGGCCGTCCCCTGGTTATTGTTGAGGTCCTGAGGAACCGTATGACTTTGGCGAGCTCTTCCCTCCGCAGTCTCCGCATCCCATGTATCGTCGTACGGTACCTCTTCCCCGCCACATCCTACATCTGGTCGTCCTACATATGCCTCCTAAGCCTCGCCTCGTCCCGTCACTGAGCATGTGGATGGGCGTCCCTTTCTGGCTTCAAAGATGGATTCCTTCCGACAGCTCCTACTGGATTGTCTGGGGTTGGTTGATAAGGGCACCTCGCTTCAAGACATTGCTCTGGCCCTAGTACCGCAGTTTGTAGGTCTCTGGTTCGCCACCTGATGACCTGCTATTGGGTTGTTGCCTTTACAGTGTTACGGTTCTACGAATGACCTAGAGTGAAAGTGACACGGTGGTGAATTTTAACCTTAACTATAAACTAATTTAATTGTGACATAGGATCTCCGCGACTACGGTAGGGCCGGAGCGGGCGAATATTCGCCTGAGGTTGCCCTTAACCCCCAAGACAAGATAAGACAAAATTCTAGTGCTGGTTTTACTCAGATTTTGTGAGTTTTAATTTAGCCTAGCCTAGGCCTAAGAGTTCAGAAGATTTGCAAAATGCACCCCATACTAGCCTGCCCATAGCCTAATAGGCCTAGTGATTCTTTTTTGGCAGACCACCCACAAATGTTCATATAGCCTAGTCCTAGGCTAGCCTAAGTTCTGGAATGCATGTTGGAATAGCCTTCCTATAAACTGTAGGCTAGGCTACTTCCTTTTAATTTAAGTTTGATTCTTTGGAAAAATCTATTAGGCATACTGTAGACCAGGGCAGGAAAATAACATTTAAAATTACGTGTAAAAAGTCGCCCATAAACGGCTGGCCGCTATGTTATTGTAATTTGGGAGCTTATTTCGTCTGTTGATTGACTTTGTCCTTAATTGGGGATCCTATGAATTAGCACAGATGATGATGACTTATCGTACATCATAATACGTGACGGGCCGACGTGGGGGGGCAGAGCCGCAGAGACCCCCTCAACATATTTTGTGTCCCACAGTAACTTTTAATGGGATGGATGTAGTTACCGGGTGTACGGTCGTCATGTTTACATAGGGCAATCGCCGCGGTTAACTTCGCGTCTATTTTGACGGCGATTTTTTTCGGCATATTTAATTTTCTTCACTTCCTTTTATATTTAGGCTATAATCTAGCTTTGGCACGACAATAACCCTAACCTAGTCTTTCTTAAAGATTCTTCTAATCTTCCAGTAGCCTATAGCCTAATTTACGGTAGGTCATTTTTAAAGGCACACAATTAAATGGTTGGTATTTTAAACGACACTACTGCAGCATTATGAGAAACAATTTATTAGAGATAATAGGCAACAATAGATTCGCCATATTTTTCTCCATAGGTCAGACAGCTACACAGCAGCTGTCGTTCTTGACACAGAGGACACAGACAACTACGTGCAAGCGGCATATGTTGCTCAGAAGACAACAGGAATCCTGTGTGTGAAACGCAAATGTCAGCTTATCGATGCCCGATGTTTGTGCAGTGAGGCAATGGCTGCATCCATCATACCACTTCATGTCCTCACTGGGTGTGACAACAACTCTGGCTTCTATGGAGCAAGCAAGAAGCTCATCGCAGATCGTCTGGAGAAGTCTAAAGAGGCACACGACCTGCTAGCAGCATGTGGTACACAGCTCCTAGTCACAGAACAGATCATCAGTGATTTGGAGCGGTGTGTCATTCGATATGTCTATGGTGATACCAAAAGCAAGACCCTGGGAGATCCGAGGGCAGCGAAGTGGAGAGCTCAGAAGAAAAAAAGCACTATCCGACTTGTGCCTGACTTGGACAGTCTCCGTCCACACTTGGAGCGTGCAAACTATCTTGCATATTTGCAAAAGCATTACCAGCTCCAAAGTCACCCCTCACCAATCGGCCATGCATGGCATCTTGTAAATGGCCTATGTCTGCCTGTCCGTTCAACCCAGCCCCCACTTCCCCCATCCATACCACTACCTACAAATCCGCAGGCAGAGAACAACAGTGATGATAGCAGCGAAAGTGAGGACAGTGATTCTGATAGTGGCTCATACAGTGAATCATGTAGTGACAGTGAAGTGGCAGATTAGTATGTACAATTAGTATAATACAATACAATAACAATACAATATACAATACAATACAATACAATAACCATTCCAGTGGATTTGTAATGCCAGAATTAGTGAAAAAGGACACCTCATTCGTCCTTGTAGCTCATCTGATGCCAGAGATATTACATTTCATGATTTTCAAGATGGCGTTGGTGGCCATTTTGAATATTGGGCTCTAGCAGAGTTAGCCGTAATTTTTCAGACCACAAATAGGAGCTAATTTTCCTTTAAAATAATTCAGGTTGTCAAATCCATCGAGAGAAAAAGGTAGGAACAAAATGGTCACGGATTCCAAGCAAATGACCCTACTATTAGCAATTTACAGAGTTGGTACCACATAGTATGTTACAAATATGACATGTACCAGCTTTGCATAATTCCAACTAAGGATAGCCCAATAAGGCCGTTAGGCGTATTTCCATTGGGGTCCTTGTGGGATTAGGTTAGCTGGGGAAAAGGGGAGGATAAAAGAAATAGATACTTTAGAGAAAGTATTTTAAGGGGGTTATTTTAAGATACCTTACATCCTATGGTAAATATCAGTAATCCGTAATCAGTAATTATTTCAGTTTGGTTTGCCTATCTCTTATGTCGTATTTTAGTAGTAGACATAAGCTTGGTGCTCCCTTCTCGCAGCTGTCCGGTTCAGGTGTTCCTTCAGGCTACGTCTGAAGGAATACAGTGTTCTCTTTTCACGGACTGACAGGGGTAGGTCGTTCCAATCTTTGATGGCAGTGAAGAAGAATGTTTGCTTACCCTGTCCTTGGATTCTCGGGACCTTAAAATTAAACATCCTGTTTCTTGTATTATGTCCACTTCTCTCATTTGCTTTAACAAAATCACCCTTAAGATACTCTGGAGCTCTGTCATAGAAAATGTTTAAGGCATTAGTGAGCCACTATGTTACTATACGCCTCATATACTAAACAGCAGGCAAGCTAATTGGTCGATAGCATGGTGTTGTTTAGGCCACTATGTTACTATACGCCTCATATACTAAACAGCAAGCAAGCTAATTGATCGATAGCATGGTGTCGTTTAGGCCACTATGTTACTATACGCCTCATATACTAAACAGCAGGCAAGCTAATTGGTCGATAGCATGGTGTCGTTTAGGCCACTATGTTACTATACGCCTCATATACTAAACAGCAAGCAAGCTAATTGGTCGATAGCATGGTGTCGTTTAGGCCACTATGTTACTATACGCCTCATATACTAAACAGCGGGCAAGCTAATTGATCGATAGCATGGTCTCGTTTAGGCCACTATGTTACTATACGCCTCATATACTAAACAGAAAGCAAGCTAATTGGTCGATAGTTTATCAGGTCTTTAGCATCTCCTTGTTTGTGAATGAGAATAATGGAGGCATTTTTCCAGGCTTTAGGAACCTTTCGACATTGTAAACATTTTGTGTATAGTTTGGCTAGTTTGTTAAGGGGCCCACCTCGCTTTTTTCTCTTTCTCTCCCTCTCTCTTTGGCTTGTATCCATTCGGCCCCATTCAGCCTACTGTTTTAAGACGTTTACCCCCATCCAGGTGTCAACATTTTCCTGGCGAGTGGTAGCGAGCCACCATATATATATTTTTGTTTTGACAGCAAGCTAAATTTGTACATTGTTCGATAGAAAAATGTCTCTGGCGAAGCCGGACTTCGCCATACAATTCTGGCTCGCTATCGCTCGCCAGGAAGAAATTGACACCTGGATGGGAATAAACGTCTTAAAACAGTTGGCTGAATGGGGACGAATGGATACAAGCCAGGGAAAGAGAGAAAATGAGAGAAAGAGAAACAAAGCCGGTGACCCCCCTTAAGTGCTACTGCTACATCACCGGCATCTTTGATTTGGTCAATAGTAAGATTGTCGTCACCACTTGCTTTAAAAAGGGTTCAGTGAGATAGTTCGAAGCCTGGCACTTGCTAGAGGCCCTTTTTAGCAAATAAAATCGTCTAATAGTATAGCTAGAATAAAGTTAAAAGGACGGGGTGGTACAGAAGGGGTTAAAGGTCTATTAATTAACCACTTCTATCACAGGATAGAAGGATATCACCATCTTCTTTCTTCTTTTCAACAGCTGAGCTCTGGAACTCTCTCCCAGAATCAGTCTTTCCCCCTTCCACTAAAATTGCTTCAAACTCTGTGTGTCCAGGCATTTTGGCTCGAACGTCCCTTGATTTTGGCCCTGTCACTCAATCAACTCGGGGGAGGCACTCACCACTGGCAGTTCTGCCTGTTGTCTTCTTCACTTTCATAGAAAAAAAATATATATATACCCAATGTTTTTATATGCCCGTTTGATTCCATTGATTTATAGAGTGTATGGTTGTCAGATGTAAATCCTAGCTCTGTAAAATAGTATAATGTAAATTCTTGTTAATGCAGTTCTTTTAACTTTATTCTAGCTACTATTAGACGATCTTACGAAGCTTAAAATGGTCTCCAGTAATTAACAGGCTTCAAACTTTCTCACTTAAGCCTATTTACTACCGCAGATCCTTCTTAAACTATACAAAAACGTGTAAATATAGCTAGAATAAAATATAAAAGACGTCGCCATTACAGAATTAGGGTTAATGCAATATATGCCATATTATTATGAAACTAGCATCCTTTAAAAAAAAAAATTATTAAGCAAAATAAAAAACATGCATAGAACAAATAGTTATTAGCATTAATTAAAATAAGAATACACGTAGAATATGTGATATTTGATAATTAATAACCTTCAAAAACAAAAGTAAAACAAATGACGAAAAAAAAAGAAAAATCAATACATATCTAGAATAAAAAGCTTTTGTACAAAATATTTAATCAGTTTCCACGGGCTCCCTTTCCATCTGCGTTCTGAGTATGCCACCATTTTGCTGCGTTGATAGTGTATCGCCGACTTTGTTGCTGTCTCCAGCGGCGAACCTGTGTGGGTGTCATTCCCTCCGGTCGTTTAGTTGTGGCGGGGTATAGCATCATATATTGATTTACTATGTCCTGACTGATGGAGTCTTTTGCCCTTTGAAGTTGTTTTTTATTTTCACAGTATCGTACCTGACTGATAGAAGCTCCATCAGCCGACTGACAGCAGACCAGGAGGCCCCCTTCAACCTGGCCACCCCCTTCATCCTGGTCACCCCCTTCATCCTGGCCACCCCCTTCAACCTGGCCACCCCCTTCAACCTGGCCACCCCCTTCAACCTGGCCACCCCCTTCATCCGATCTGGCCACCCCCTTCAACCTGGCTACTTCCTTCAACCTGGCCACCCCCGTCATCCTGCTCACGCCACCATTTTGCTGCGTTGATAGTGTATCGCCGACTTTGTTGCTGTCTCCAGCGGCGAACCTGTGTGGGTGTCATTCCCTCCGGTCGTTTTAGTTGTGGCGGGGTATAGCATCATATATTGATTTACTATGTCCTGACTGATGGAGTCTTTTGCCCTTTGAAGTTGTTTTTTATTTTCACAGTATCGTACCTGACTGATAGAAGCTCCATCAGCCGACTGACAGCAGACCAGGAGGCCCCCTTCAACCTGGCCACCCCCTTCATCCTGGTCACCCCCTTCATCCTGGCCACCCCCTTCAACCTGGCCACCCCCTTCAACCTGGCCACCCCCTTCATCCTGGCTACGCCCTTCGATCTGGCCACCCCCTTCAACCTGGCCACTTCCTTCAACCTGGCCACCCCCTTCATCCTGCTCACGCCACCATTTTGCTGTGTTGATAGTGTATCGCTGACTTTGTTGCTGTCTCCAGCGGCGAACCTGTGTGGGTGTCATTCCCTCCGGTCGTTTAGTTGTGGCGGGGTATAGCATCATATATTGCTTTACTATGTCCTGACTGATGGAGTCTTTTGCCCTTTGAAGTCGTTTTTTATTTTCACAGTACCGTACCTGACTGATAGAAGGTCCACCAGCCACATCCGCCCCCTCAGGAACACCCACCCCTTCAGGAACATCCACCCCCTCAGGAACATCCACCCCCTCAGGAACATCCACCCCCCTCAGGAACATCCACCCCCTCAGGAACATCCTCCCCCTCAGGAACATCCACCCCTCAGGAACATCCTCCCCCTCAGGAACATCCACCCCCTCAGGAACATCCACCCCCTCAGGAACATCCTCCCCCTCAGGAACATCCTCCCCCTCAGGAACATCCGCCCTCTCAGGAACATCCGCCCCCTCAGGAACATCCGTCCCCTCAGGAACATCCGTCCCCTCAGGAACATCCACCCCCCCAGGAACATCTACCCCCTCAGAAACATCCACCCCCTCAGAAACATCTGTCCCCTCAGGAACATCCACCCCCTCAAGAACATCCACCCCTCAGCGGGGTGGTGATAATTCACATCAACAATGAATTTGTGAACGGTCCGGCGCCCCAACTTCCACTTACACTGTACAAGGTGTGTACCAAGTGGGAGACGCAGGAGCAACTCTGAGTCGAATTGATACTTCAAATATTTTTGTTTTTCCTTAGTTAATGTTTCCCAAACCCAGTTATGCTCATTTAAAGTGATTTTTTTCTGAGTTATGAATTTTCTCCGTCTAAATAGTTTGTTAACAGTATTTTGTACCTTAATTTTTAACTCTGTGGGATACTTCACAGATGTACATTTTGGTGGGTTGTAGCTTAATCCATACACCACCAATGAAGTTAGGCAAGAGTCCTTGTTTACGACGAACTCCATTTATCGATATGAATTGATTACTTTATAGTAGGCCAATTCTACAACACAGATGTATCGCCGCAACAAGTTTTAATGACTTATAAGTAAATAATATATTATGATTTAAGTAGCCTACTGTATATAGGCAAATTACTAAACAGAAATAGGCCTACGTGTAGATAAGTAAAGATTTTGCGCACGATTTACAAAACACGTCTCACTAGTACGAGTTAATTCAAAGAACTGTGGCTGGAGTCAGTCACCGCAGATGTATAACCTATCATTCAAAATGTATACATATGTTGAAATAGTGTTTTTATTATATATATCATATTTACTTAATTAAATGTACAAAATAAATTATAATATATAGTTTTACGAAAAGTATATTCACGAAATCATCATAATATATTCTGGCAAAGCCTATATATTGTATTTACTAGCGAGGAATTATATAGTCTGGGTAGCGTATCTCTATCATCGATTATGTTTAATTACTTCCAATTATTTAGGAAAATTGTATCTGTTAAGTATTTCTACAGTAATATTACTCACATGGTAGTACTTCCCAATCGCTATTGTCAATAGCGAAGTTTTACAAGTTGTATATCATCAACAATATTATATATTTAAGTCAGTCTTAATTAATAAACTATCGTTTTCTCTAAAGCTCTTATATTCATAGAAAATCGTAAATAACTGGGTAACTAAATTATATATATATATATTATCTCGGCAATATGTCGCTCCCCATAGTTTTAGGTTTTAGCGTAAACTTGAGGAACAGCAGAGGGCTGCAAACGGGCAACATGATATGCGGGGGTTGTGCGGGGAGTTATGGGACTAATTGGAAGGATGAGGATGAGGATAAGGAGAATTTATTTTGGAAATATGTACAATACAAAAAACAAAAAAAAACCAGTGTAAGTGAAATATGCATAGACGCTGATAAAAGCATTAACACTTTAAATGATAAAAACAAGGCAAAGGTATCAATATAATACCTTAGTTCAGTAGGCTATTTACCAGGGAACCAGAAGGGGAAGTACCGATACCAAACAATGAAAATAGGGATGGCCCGGCCAATATTATCGCAAATGGAATTCACATGTGAGGAAATAAGGCATATTATTGATAAGCTACAAAGGGACAACTCACCTGGTCCAGAGGGATTTCACCCACAAATGATAAAGGAAATTAAAGAAGTAATTGCATATCCACTAAGCATAGGCCTGTGAGTTTGAGTGTTAAGTGAGATAGTTCGAAGACTGTTAATTGCTGGAGGCTCGTTTTAAACTGAATAACATCCATCTAACAGTAGCCAGAATATAATTTAAATGATGTCGCCGGTACAGAAGGGGTTAATACAGGTATAGCATAAATTTAAATATATCTGTAACCGCAAGACGTGTTGGCAAATGTATAGGACAATTAAAAGAAAATGAATTAGAGTTTGCTAATGCATTATATTTTGCTTGGCATAATATAGCCTAACTAATGTCTAGTGTGCGATAACAACATGGCGTAATTTTCGGTGACCGGTCAACTCAACCAGTAGATCATTTCAACCAGTAGCTCTCAACCAGTACCAAATCAACCAATACGGTTAGGTTAGGTTAGTACTATATTTTGGCACTGGTTTGGTTGGTCTGGGTTGATTTGGCACTGGTTGAGAGCTACTGGTTGAAATGATCTACTGGTTGAGATGACGTGGAACCGTAATTTTCATCATATTCTGTTTACCATTAGACGATCTTCTTAATTTGTAATCTACCTATACGACTCAAATGGGTTAAAACGACCTCAATATATTGAGATCGTAAATAAATAAATAAATAAATAAAATAAAGTAGACGTGCCGTTTTGCCCAAAATCAAAACGGCATACCCAACTCTGCGATGGGTCAGCATCATCACTACTGGTCACTATCACCATTACTATCATCACTACTACTACTCTCACCATCATCACTACTACTCTCATCATCACTATTACTGTCATCATCACTACAACTTTAGCATATTAGTTTTGAGATTTTTTAAGACGTTCTTTCCATTAATTTGTCGATTTTAAGACCTTTCGCCCCATTTTGTTGTCAATATTAAGACCTTTCGTGCCATTTAAGTGTCGTTTTATTCCTGGCGAGCGATAGCGAGCCAATAATTTTAAGAAATATCGGCCTTCGGCCGGAACATTCTTTTACCGAAAAATGTACAAATTAATCTTGAAGGGGGGTCTAGGGGTGTATTTCGAAGCTTGTTTGAGGTCTAGCGAGGAAACTAAAAAATAAGGGAATAAATACATGAATAGCCCTAAAAACCGGCTAGTAGCCCCTTAATTGAGATCGTATGCAACCTTTTCATTCCCACAGATTCTTCCTAAGTTGTATAAAATCGTCTAATGATAGCCAGAATAATCCGTCAAAATGCGTCCCAGACCTCAAGGGGGTTAAAATAACGAATAAAATGCGTAAATAATAACGCCAATTTGATACAGTAAATACAGACTATGTATTTAAAAAAAAAAAAAAAAAAAAAAAAAAAAAGAAAAAAAAATGGAATGGGTCAATTTAATGTAGTCATAGCTATAAGGACTCCAGTAATATAAATACTACTCGAACCTGTAATGAAACAAATTAACATACTCATATTGTTTCACCAACCAACCTTACTGCTAAACTCAATTAACGAAGTCAACAAATACATGTGGCACTCCAAGGACTCGAACCTAGAATACTCACACCGAAATTCCGTGTGTGTGTGTTGTGTGTATTAAGGGGAGGTTTTTAGTTTGTTTCCTACTCCTCCAGCAATCTTAAAATATCACCCCCTTGACCCCCTTTCAAGATAAATTTGTACATTTTTCGATAGAAAAATTTCCCGGCCGAAGGCCGGTAACTCTTAAATTACAGGCTCGCTATCGCTCGCCAGGATAAAATCGACACCTAAATGGCACGAAAGGTCTTAAAATTGACAGAATGGGGGCGTAAGTTCTTAAAATCACCAAACTAATGGGGCAAACGTCTTAAAATCTCAAAAGCAATAGGGCTAGACATGAGGGAGAAAGGGGTCAAGAAAAAAGTCCCTCAAGTGGAAATCTCCCCTTAAAGGGGGAACTATTTGATTTGTTTACATTGTGCTATTATTAATGTTCTTAGATTCCTCCCTAGACCTTCATCAAGTTTAAAAAACACTCCCAAGAGCCCCCTTCGAGATAAATGTGTACATTTTTCAGTAGAAAAAGACGTTCCAACTATCTCTCGCCAGGAAAAAAATCGACGCCTAAATGGCACGAAAGATCTTAATATTGACAACAAAAATGGGGCGAAAGGTCTCAAAATCGCCAAAGTAATGGAACAAACGTTTTGAAATCTCAAAACAAATATGCTAAACATGAGGGAGAAGGGGGTCCAGAAAAAACGACTACCTCCTCCTTAATAACTTCAGAAACATTACCAATCTCTCTCTCTCTCTCTCTCTCTCTCTCAAAAAAAAAAAAAAAAAAGGGCAAAACAAAAATAAACTAATAAATCATACGCCTCTGAAATTATATATACTGTATATACTGCATTCCTAAAGCTTATCTACAGCAGCTATAGTCCGTTCATTCTAGGTTGGGCAGAAATACTAACCACTAACCTCTGTAACTCAAAAAGGGATAGAGCAAATGAGCTGTCAATTTCCACACCTATTCCCTATGTGGTAGAAATATTAGCTCGATTACTCTAGTCCTGTTTTAGTTATGAGAGGTTATAATTTACGATTTCTGCCCAATTAACCTAGAATTGGCCAACCTAGAATGAACAGACTATATCCTGCAACACCTCTCCCATGAATTATAACATTCATATACAAATTATATGATCTATACACACGGTAATAAAGAGAGGGTAGACGGACCAATGAGTACGCAGTGAGCCAATTAAGGGGAGATGGGTCTGTTTTGCTGGACACCCTTCTCCCTCATGGTTAGCCCCATTAGTTTTGATATTATAAGACAATCGGTCCATTTAGTTTGCCGATTTTATGATTTTTAGCCCCATTTCTTTGTCAATATTTAGACCTTTCGTGCTATTTAGGTGTCGATTTTTTTTCCTAGCGAACGACAGTGAGCCTGTAATTTACGAGAACCCGGCCTTCAGCTGGTTGGTGACAATTTTAGTGGGATTTTCGACCATGTTGGGTGTCAAACCGGAGTAATTTTGTGGAAGCCTTGAAGGAATATGAGAAGAAATACTAGAAAATTAACATGAAATAGCTTTGTTTTAACTATTTTATCACTTCCAAAGACATAATTTGAACTATAAACCCTAATTCTATCTTTACATATAAAATAATAAAGATTCACAATAATAGACTCAGCTTTCGTTTGACACCCTGCGAGTGGCGCTTACGCTTCTTGTTGATTTCCCGGGGTAGTAGAAGGGTTTGGGAAGACGATGCCATACTTAACTCCGTTTCGGCCATGGTGTCATTTAGGCCATTATGTTACTATACACCTCATATACTAAACAGCAAGCAAGCTAATTGATCGATAGCATGGTGTCATTTAGGCCACTATGTTACTATACGCCTCATATACTAAACAGCAAACAAGCTAATTGGTCGATAGCATGGTGTCGTTTAGGCCACTATGTTACTATACGCCTCATATACTAAACAGCAAGCAAGCTAATTGATCAATAGCATGGTGTCATTTAGGCCACTATGTTACTATACGCCTAATACACTAAACAGCAAGCAAGCTAATTGGTCGATAGCATGGTGTCGTTTAGGCCACTATGTTACTATACGCCTCATATACTAAACAGCAAGCAAGCTAATTGATCGATAGCATGGTGTCGTTTAGGCCACTATGTTACTATACGCCTCATATACTAAACAGCAAGCAAGCTAATTGATCGATAGCATGGTGTCGTTTAGGCCACTATGTTACTATACGCCTCGTATACTAAACAGCAAGCAAGCTAATTGATCGATAGCATGGTGTCGTTTAGGCCACTATGTTACTATACGCCTCATATACTAAACAGCAAGCAAGCTAATTGATCGATAGCATGGTGTCGTTTAGGCCACTATGTTACTATACGCCTCATATACTAAACAGCAAGCAAGCTAATTGATCGATAGCATGGTGTCGTTTAGGCCACTATGTTACTATACGCCTCATATACTAAACAGCAAGCAAGCTAATTGATCGATAGCATGGTGTCGTTTAGGCCACTATGTTACTATACGCCTCATATACTAAACAGCAAGCAAGCTAATTGATCGATAGCATGGTGTCGTTTAGGCCACTATGTTACTATACCCCTCATATACTAAACAGCAAGCAAGCTAATTGATCGATAGCATGGTGTCGTTTAGGCCACTATGTTACTATACGCCTCATATACTAAACAGCAAGCAAGCTAATTGATCGATAGCATGGTGTCGTTTAGGCCACTATGTTACTATACGCCTCATATACTAAACAGCAAGCAAGCTAATTGATCGATAGCATGGTGTCGTTTAGGCCACTATGTTACTATACGCCTCATATACTAAACAGCAAGCAAGCTAATTGATCGATAGCATGGTGTCGTTTAGGCCACTATGTTACTATACGCCTCATATACTAAACAGCAAGCAAGCTAATTGGTCGATAGCATGGTGTCGTTTAGGCCACTATGTTACTATACGCCTCATATACTAAACAGCAAGCAAGCTAATTGATCGATAGCATGGTGTCGTTTAGGGCACTATGTTACTATAACGCCTCATATACTAAACAGCAAGCAAGCTAATTGATCGATAGCATGGTGTCGTTTAGGCCACTATGTTACTATACGCCTCATATACTAAACAGCAAGCAAGCTAATTGATCGATAGCATGGTGTCGTTTAGGCCACTATGTTACTATACGCCTCATATACTAAACAGCAAGCAAGCTAATTGATCGATAGCATGGTGTCGTTTAGGCCACTATGTTACTATACGCCTCATATACTAAACAGAAAGCAAGCTAATTGGTCGATAGTTTATCAGGTCTTTAGCATCTCCTTGTTTGTGAGTGAGAATAATGGAGGCATTTTTCCAGGCTTTAGGAACCTTTCGACATTGCAAACATTTTGTGTATAGTTTGGCTAGTTTGTTAAGGGGCCCACCTCGCTTTTTTCTCTTTCTCTCCCTCTCTCTTTGGCTTGTATCCATTCGGCCCCATTCAGCCTACTGTTTTAAGACGTTTACCCCCATCCAGGTGTCAACATTTTCCTGGCGAGTGGTAGCGAGCCAGCATATATATATTTTTGTTTTGACAGCAAGCTAAATTTGTACATTGTTCGATAGAAAAATGTCTCTGGCGAAGCCGGACTTCGCCATACAATTCTGGCTCGCTATCGCTCGCCAGGAAGAAATTGACACCTGGATGGGAATAAACGTCTTAAAACAGTTGGCTGAATGGGGCCGAATGGATACAAGCCAGGGAAAGAGAGAAAAGGAGAGAAAGATAAACAAAGCCGGTGATCCCCTTAAGTGCTACTGCTACATCACCGGCATCTTTGATTTGGTCAATAGTAAGATTGTCGTCACCACTTGCTTTAAAAAGGGTTCAGTGAGATAGTTCGAAGCCTGGTACTTGCTAGAGGCCCTTTTTAG
The DNA here is from genome assembly GCA_032716605.1 of Paralithodes platypus. Classification (NCBI taxonomy): domain Eukaryota; kingdom Metazoa; phylum Arthropoda; class Malacostraca; order Decapoda; family Lithodidae; genus Paralithodes; species Paralithodes platypus. The sequence continues at coordinate 8,865,021 of CM064560.1, forward strand.
CAAATAAAATAGTCTAATAGTAGCTAGAATGAAGTTAAAAGGACGGGGTGGTACAGAAGGGGTTAAAGGTCTATTAACCCTCTCCGACATATGACGCGATTTTGAGCCTATTAGGGATACTTTAAAGCCTTTGTTACCATCAGGGATATTTAGAAACCTTTAGTTTAGTTACTTGAACCTCTGCAGTTGTCTTTGAGTTAGCTGTGGGCAGAAAACTAATTTTGTAGAGGTACCGTAATTATAAGAGTGAGAGAACTCTATTTCTTATTGCTAATCTGGCAACCTCTGCGTCATATGAGTCTGAAGGGGTTAATTAACCACTTCTATCACAGGATAGAGAGGTAAATACCATCTTCTTTCTTCTTTTCAACAGCTGAGCTCTGGAACTCTCTCCCATAATCAGTCTTTCCCCCTTCCACTAAAATTGCTTCAAACTCTGTGTGTCCAGGCATTTTGGCTCGAACGTCCCTTGATTTTGGCCCTGTCACTCAATCAACTCGGGGGAGGCACTCACCACTGGCAGTTCTGCCTGTTGTCTTCTTCACTTTCATAGAAAACAAATATATATACCCAATGTTTTTATATGCCCGTTTGATTCCATTGATTTATAGAGTGTATGGTTGTCAGATGTAAATCCTAGCTCTGTAAAATAGTATAATGTAAATTCTTGTTAATGCAGTTCTTTTAACTTTATTCTAGCTACTATTAGACGATCTTACGAAGCTTAAAATGGTCTCCAGTAATTAACAGGCTTCAAACTTTCTCACTTAAGCCTATTTACTACCGCAGATCCTTCTTAAACTATACAAAAACGTGTAAATATAGCTAGAATAAAATATAAAAGACGTCGCCATTACAGAATTAGGGTTAATGCAATATATGCCATATTATTATGAAACTAGCATCCTTTAAAAAAAAAAAATTATTAAGCAAAATAAAAAACATGCATAGAACAAATAGTTATTAGCATTAATTAAAATAAGAATACACGTAGAATATGTGATATTTGATAATTAATAACCTTCAAAAACAAAAGTAAAACAAATGACGAAAAAAAAAGAAAAATCAATACATATCTAGAATAAAAAGCTTTTGTACAAAATATTTAATCAGTTTCCACGGGCTCTCTTTCCATCTGCGTTCTGAGTATGCCACCATTTTGCTGCGTTGATAGTGTATCGCCGACTTTGTTGCTGTCTCCAGCGGCGAACCTGTGTGGGTGTCATTCCCTCCGGTCGTTTAGTTGTGGCGGGGTATAGCATCATATATTGATTTACTATGTCCTGACTGATGGAGTCTTTTGCCCTTTGAAGTTGTTTTTTATTTTCACAGTATCGTACCTGACTGATAGAAGCTCCATCAGCCGACTGACAGCAGACCAGGAGGCCCCCTTCATCCTGGCCACCCCCTTCATCCTGGTCACCCCCTTCATCCTGGCCACCCCCTTCAACCTGGCCACCCCCTTCAACCTGACCACCCCCTTCAACCTGGCCACCCCCTTCATCCTGGCTACGCCCTTCGATCTGGCCACCCCCTTCAACCTGGTCACTTCCTTCAACCTGGCCACCCCCGTCATCCTGCTCACGCCACCATTTTGCTGCGTTGATAGTGTATCGCCGACTTTGTTGCTGTCTCCAGCGGCGAACCTGTGTGGGTGTCATTCCCTCCGGTCGTTTAGTTGTGGCGGGGTATAGCATCATATATTGATTTACTATGTCCTGACTGATGGAGTCTTTTGCCCTTTGAAGTTGTTTTTTATTTTCACAGTATCGTACCTGACTGATAGAAGCTCCATCAGCCGACTGACAGCAGACCAGGAGGCCCCCTTCAACCTGGCCACCCCCTTCATCCTGGTCACCCCCTTCATCCTGGCCACCCCCTTCAACCTGGCCACCCCCTTCAACCTGACCACCCCCTTCAACCTGGCCACCCCCTTCATCCTGGCTACGCCCTTCGATCTGGCCACCCCCTTCAACCTGGCCACTTCCTTCAACCTGGCCACCCCCGTCATCCTGCTCACGCCACCATTTTGCTGCGTTGATAGTGTATCGCCGACTTTGTTGCTGTCTCCAGCGGCGAACCTGTGTGGGTGTCATTCCCTCCGGTCGTTTAGTTGTGGCGGGGTATAGCATCATATATTGATTTACTATGTCCTGACTGATGGAGTCTTTTGCCCTTTGAAGTTGTTTTTTATTTTCACAGTATCGTACCTGACTGATAGAAGCTCCATCAGCCGACTGACAGCAGACCAGGAGGCCCCCTTCAACCTGGCCACCCCCTTCATCCTGGTCACCCCCTTCATCCTGGCCACCCCCTTCAACCTGGCCACCCCCTTCATCCTGGCTACGCCCTTCGATCTGGCCACCCCCTTCAACCTGGCCACTTCCTTCAACCTGCTCACGCCACCATTTTGCTGCGTTGATAGTGTATCGCCGACTTTGTTGCTGTCTCCAGCGGCGAACCTGTGTGGGTGTCATTCCCTCCGGTCGTTTAGTTGTGGCGGGGTATAGCATCATATATTGCTTTACTATGTCCTGACTGATGGAGTCTTTTGCCCTTTGAAGTTGTTTTTTATTTTCACAGTACCGTACCTGACTGATGGAAGGTCCACCAGCCACATCCGCCCCCTCAGGAACACCCACCCCTTCAGGAACATCCACCCCCTCAGGAACATCCACCCCCTCAGGAACATCCACCCCCTCAGGAACATCCACCCCCTCAGGAACATCCTCCCCCTCAGGAACATCCACCCCCTCAGGAACATCCACCCCCTCAGGAACATCCACCCCCTCAGGAACATCCACCCCTTCAGGAACATCCTCCCCCTCAGGAACATCCGCCCTCTCAGGAACATCCGCCCCCTCAGGAACATCCGTCCCCTCAGGAACATCCACCCCCTCAGGAACATCCACCCCCTCAGGAACATCCACCCCCTCAGAAACATCCACCCCCTCAGAAACATCTGTCCCCTCAGGAACATCCACCCCCTCAGGAATATCCACCCCCTCAGCGGGGTGGTGATAATTCACATCAACAATGAATTTGTGAACGGTCCGGCGCCCCAACTTCCACTTACACTGTACAAGGTGTGTACCAAGTGGGAGACGCAGGAGCAACTCTGAGTCGAATTGATACCTCAAATATTTTTGTTTTTCCTTAGTTAATGTTTCCCAAACCCAGTTATGCTCATTTAAAGTGATTTTTTTCTGAGTTATGAATTTTCTCCGTCTAAATAGTTTTTTAACAGTATTTTGTACCTTAATTTTTAACTCTGTGGGATACTTCACAGATGTACATTTTGGTGGGTTGTAGCTTAATCCATACACCACCAATGAAGTTAGGCAAGAGTCCTTGTTTACGACGAACTCCATTTATCGATATGAATTGATTACTTTATAGTAGGCCAATTCTACAACACAGATGTATCGCCGCAACAAGTTTTAATGACTTATAAGTAAATAATATATTATGATTTAAGTAGCCTACTGTATATAGGCAAATTACTAAACAGAAATAGGCCTACGTGTAGATAAGTAAAGATTTTGCGCACGATTTACAAAACACGTCTCACTAGTACGAGTTAATTCAAAGAACTGTGGCTGGAGTCAGTCACCGCAGATGTATAACCTATCATTCAAAATGTATACATATGTTGAAATAGTGTTTTTATTATTTGTTTCCACATTGCGATTTTGATAATTTAATTTGACTTTATATTGTCCTTGTCCCAATTTTGGTTTGTTTAGTTTGCAAGTTTTACATTTTAATTATATATCATATTTACTTAATTAAATGTACAAATAATTATAATATATTTTTACGAAAAGTATATTCACGAAATCATCATAATATATTCTGGCAAAGCCTATATATTGTATTTACTAGCGAGGAATTATATAGTCTGGGTAGCGTATCTCTATCATCGATTATGTTTAATTACTTCCAATTATTTAGGAAAATTGTATCTGTTAAGTATTTCTACAGTAATATTACTCACATGGTAGTACTTCCCAATCGCTATTGTCAATAGCGAAGTTTTACAAGTTGTATATCATCAACAATATTATATATTTAAGTCAGTCTTAATTAATAAACTATCGTTTTCTCTAAAGCTCTTATATTCATAGAAAATCGTAAATAACTGGGTAACTAAATTATATATATATATATTATCTCGGCAATATGTCGCTCCCCATAGTTTTAGGTTTTAGCGTAAACTTGAGGAACAGCAGAGGGCTGCAAACGGGCAACATGATATGCGGGGAGTTATGGGACTAATTGGAAGGATGAGGATGAGGATAAGGAGAATTTATTTTGGAAATATGTACAATAAAAAAACAAAACAACAACCAGTGTAAGTGAAATATGCATAGACGCTGATAAAAGCATTAAAACTTTAAATGATAAAAACAAGGCAAAGGTATCAATATAATACCTTAGTTCAGTAGGCTATTTACCAGGGAACCAGAAGGGGAAGTACCGATACCAAACAATGAAAATAGGGATGGCCCGGCCAATATTATCGCAAATGGAATTAACATGTGAGGAAATAAGGCATATTATTGATAAGCTACAAAGGGACAACTCACCTGGTCCAGAGGGATTTCACCCACAAATGATAAAGGAAATTAAAGAAGTAATTGCATATCCACTAAGCATAGGCCTGTGAGTTTGAGTGTTAAGTGAGATAGTTCGAAGACTGTTAATTGCTGGAGGCTCGTTTTAAACTGAATAACATCCATCTAACAGTAGCCAGAATATAATTTAAATGATGTCGCCGGTACAGAAGGGGTTAATACAGGTATAGCATAAATTTAAATATATCTGCAACCACAAGACGTGTTGGCAAATGTATAGGACAATGAAAAGAAAATGAATTAGAGTTTGCTAATGCATTATATTTTGCTTGGCATAATATAGCCTAACTAATGTCTAGTGTGCGATAACAACATGGCGTAATTTTCGGTGACCGGTCAACTCAACCAGTAGCTCTCAACCAGTACCAAATCAACCAATACGGTTAGGTTAGGTTAGTACTATATTTTGGCACTGGTTTGGTTGGTCTGGGTGGATTTGGCACTGGTTGAAATGGTCTACTGGTTGAGATGACGTGGAACCGTAATTTTCATCATATTCTGTTTACCATTAGACGATCTTCTTAATTTGTAATCTACCTATACGACTCAAATGGGTTAAAACGACCTCAATATATTGAGATCGTAAATAAAATAAATAAATAAATAAAATAAAGTAGACGTGCCGTTTTGCCCAAAATCAAAACGGCATACCCAACTCTGCGATGGGTCAGCATCATCACTACTGGTCACTATCACCATTACTATCATCATTACTACTACTCTCACCATCATCACTACTACTCTCATCACTATTACTGTCATCATCACTACAACTTTAGCATATTAGTTTTGAGATTTTAAGACGTTCTTTCCATTAATTTGTCGATTTTAAGAGCTTTCGCCCCATATTGTTGTCAATATTAAGACCTTTCGTGCCATTTAAGTGTCGTTTTATTCCTGGCGAGCGATAGCGAGCCAATAATTTTAAGAAATATTGGCCTTCGGCCGGAACATTCTTTTACCGAAAAATGTACAAATTAATCTTGAAGGGGGGTCTAGGGGTGTATTTCGAAGCTTGTTTGAGGTCTAGCGAGGAAACTAAAAAATAAGGGAATAAATACATGAATAGCCCTAAAAACCGGCCAGTAGCCCCTTAATTGAGATCGTATGCAACCTTTTCATTCCCACATTATTGGCGAGAGATAGTTGGAACGTCTTTTTCTACTGAAAAATATACACATTTATCTCGAAGGGGGCTCTTGGGAGTGTTTGTTTAAACTTGATGAAGGTCTAGGGAGGAATCTAAGAACATTAATAATAGCACAATGTAAACAAATCAAATAATACCCCCTTTAACACACACACACACACACACACACACACACACACACACACACACACACACACACACACACACACACACGGAATTTCGGTGTGAGTAGTCTAGGTTCGAGTCCTTGGAGTGCCACATGTATTTGTTGACTTCGTTAATTGAGTTTAGAAGTAAGGTTGGTTGGTGAAACAATATGAGTATGTTACTTTGTTTCATTACAGGTTCGAGTAGTATTTATATAACTGGAGTCCTTATAGCTATGACTACATTACATTGACCCAAATACATAGTCTGTATTTACTGTATCAAATTGGCGTTATTATTTACGCATTTTATTCGTTATTTTAACCCCCTTGAGGTCTGGGACGCATTTTGACGGATTATTCTGGCTATCATTAGACGATTTTATACAACTTAGGAAGAGTCTTCCTAATGACCAATACTGCATTCCTAAAGCTTATCTACAGCAGCTATAGTCCGTTCATTCTAGGTTGGGCAGAAATCGTAACCACTAACCTCTGTAACTCAAAAAGGGATAGAGCAAATGAGCTGTCAATTTCCACACCTATTCCCTATGTGGTAGAAATATTAGCTCGATTACTCTAGTCCTGTTTTAGTTATGAGAGGTTATAATTTACGATTTCTGCCCAATTAACCTAGAATTGGCCAACCTAGAATGAACAGACTATATCCTGCAACACCTCTCCCATGAATTATAACATTCATATACAAATTATATGATCTATACACACGGTAATAAAGAGAGGGTAGACGGACCAATGAGTACGCAGTGAGCCAATTAAGGGGAGATGGGTCTGTTTTTCTGGACACCCTTCTCCCTCATGGTTAGCCCCATTAGTTTTGATATTATAAGACAATCGGTCCATTTAGTTTGCCGATTTTATGATTTTTAGCCCCATTTCTTTGTCAATATTTAGACCTTTCGTGCTATTTAGGTGTCGATTTTTTTTCCTAGCGAACGACAGTGAGCCTGTAATTACGAGAACCCGGCCTTCAGCTGGTTGGTGACAATTTTAGTGGGATTTTCGACCATGTTGGGTGTCACACCGGAGTAATTTTGTTTGAAAACTTGGATGAATATGAGAAAAAATACAAGAAAGTAAAATGAAATAGCATTGTTTTGACTATTTTATCACTTCCAAAGACATAATTTAAACTATAAACCCTAATTCTATCTTTACATATAAAATAATAAAGATTCACAATAATAGACTCAGCTTTCGTTTGACACCCTGCGAGTGGCGCTTACGCTTCTTGTTGATTTCCCGGGGTAGTAGAAGGGTTTGGGAAGACGATGCCATACTTAACTCCGTTTCGGCCATGGTGTCATTTAGGCCATTATGTTACTATACACCTCATATACTAAACAGCAAGCAAGCTAATTGATCGATAGCATGGTGTCATTTAGGCCACTATGTTACTATACGCCTCATATACTAAACAGCAAGCAAGCTAATTGGTCGATAGCATGGTGTCGTTTAGGCCACTATGTTACTATACGCCTCATATACTAAACAGCAAGCAAGCTAATTGATCAATAGCATGGTGTCATTTAGGCCACTATGTTACTATACGCCTCATACACTAAACAGCAAGCAAGCTAATTGGTCGATAGCATGGTGTCGTTTAGGCCACTATGTTACTATACGCCTCATATACTAAACAGCAAGCAAGCTAATTGATCGATAGCATGGTGTCGTTTAGGCCACTATGTTACTATACGCCTCATATACTAAACAGCAAGCAAGCTAATTGATCGATAGCATGGTGTCGTTTAGGCCACTATGTTACTATACGCCTCATATACTAAACAGCAAGCAAGCTAATTGATCGATAGCATGGTGTCGTTTAGGCCACTATGTTACTATACGCCTCATATACTAAACAGCAAGCAAGCTAATTGATCGATAGCATGGTGTCGTTTAGGCCACTATGTTACTATACGCCTCATATACTAAACAGCAAGCAAGCTAATTGATCGATAGCATGGTGTCGTTTAGGCCACTATGTTACTATACGCCTCATATACTAAACAGCAAGCAAGCTAATTGATCGATAGCATGGTGTCGTTTAGGCCACTATGTTACTATACGCCTCATATACTAAACAGCAAGCAAGCTAATTGATCGATAGCATGGTGTCGTTTAGGCCACTATGTTACTATACGCCTCATATACTAAACAGCAAGCAAGCTAATTGATCGATAGCATGGTGTCGTTTAGGCCACTATGTTACTATACGCCTCATATACTAAACAGCAAGCAAGCTAATTGATCGATAGCATGGTGTCGTTTAGGCCACTATGTTACTATACGCCTCATATACTAAACAGCAAGCAAGCTAATTGATCGATAGCATGGTGTCGTTTAGGCCACTATGTTACTATACGCCTCATATACTAAACAGCAAGCAAGCTAATTGATCGATAGCATGGTGTCGTTTAGGCCACTATGTTACTATACGCCTCATATACTAAACAGCAAGCAAGCTAATTGATCGATAGCATGGTGTCGTTTAGGCCACTATGTTACTATACGCCTCATATACTAAACAGCAAGCAAGCTAATTGATCGATAGCATGGTGTCGTTTAGGCCACTATGTTACTATACGCCTCATATACTAAACAGCAAGCAAGCTAATTGATCGATAGCATGGTGTCGTTTAGGCCACTATGTTACTATACGCCTCATATACTAAACAGCAAGCAAGCTAATTGATCGATAGCATGGTGTCGTTTAGGCCACTATGTTACTATACGCCTCATATACTAAACAGCAAGCAAGCTAATTGATCGATAGCATGGTGTCGTTTAGGCCACTATGTTACTATACGCCTCATATACTAAACAGAAAGCAAGCTAATTGGTCGATAGTTTATCAGGTCTTTAGCATCTCCTTGTTTGTGAGTGAGAATAATGGAGGCATTTTTCCAGGCTTTAGGAACCTTTCGACATTGCAAACATTTTGTGTATAGTTTGGCTAGTTTGTTAAGGGGCCCACCTCGCTTTTTTCTCTTTCTCTCCCTCTCTTTGGCTTGTATCCATTCGGCCCCATTCAGCCTACTGTTTTAAGACGTTTACCCCCATCCAGGTGTCAACATTTTCCTGGCGAGTGGTAGCGAGCCAGCATATATATATTTTTGTTTTGACAGCAAGCTAAATTTGTACATTGTTCGATAGAAAAATGTCTCTGGCGAAGCCGGACTTCGCCATACATTCTGGCTCGCTATTGCTCACCAGGAAGAAATTGACACCTGGATGGGAATAAACGTCTTAAAACAGTTGGCTGAATGGGGACGAATGGATACAAGCCAGGGAAAGAGAGAAAATGAGAGAAAGAGAAACAAAGCCGGTGACCCCCCTTAAGTGCTACTGCTACATCACCTGCATCTTTGATTTGGTCAATAGTAAGATTGTCGTCACCACTTGCTTTAAAAAGGGTTCAGTGAGATAGTTCGAAGCCTGGTACTTGCTAGAGGCCCTTTTTAGCAAATAAAATCGTCTAATAGTAGCTAGAATGAAGTTAAAAGGACGGGGTGGTACAGAAGGGGTTAAAGGTCTATTGGGTTAATTAACCACTTCTATCACAGGATAGAGAGGTAAATCACCATCTTCTTTCTTCTTTTCAACAGCTGAGCTCTGGAACTCTCTCCCAGAATTAGTCTTTCCCCCTTCCACTAAAATTGCTTCAAACTCTGTGTGTCCAGGCATTTTGGCTCGAACGTCCCTTGATTTTGGCCCTGTCACTCAATCAACTCGGGGGAGGCACTCACCACTGGCAGTTCTGCCTGTTGTCTTCTTCACTTTCATAGAAAACAAATATATATACCCAATGTTTTTATATGCCCGTTTGATTCCATTGATTTATAGAGTGTATGGTTGTCAGATGTAAATCCTAGCTCTGTAAAATAGTATAATGTAAATTCTTGTTAATGCAGTTCTTTTAACTTTATTCTAGCTACTATTAGACGATTTTACGAAGCTTAAAATGGTCTCCAGTAATTAACAGGCTTCAAACTTTCTCACTTAAGCCTATTTACTACCGCAGATCCTTCTTAAACTATACAAAAACGTGTAAATATAGCTAGAATAAAATAAAAGACGTCGCCATTACAGAATTAGGGTTAATGCAATATACGCCATATTATTATGAAACTAGCATCCTTTAAAAAAAAAACATTATTAAGCAAAATAAAAAACATGCATAGAACAAATAGTTATTAGCATTAATTAAAATAAGAATACACGTAGAATATGTGATATTTGATAATTAATAACCTTCAAAAACAAAAGTAAAACAAATGACGAAAAAAAAAAAAATCAATACATATCTAGAATAAAAAGCTTTTGTACAAAATATTTAATCAGTTTCCACGGGCTCCCTTTCCATCTGCGTTCTGAGTATGCCACCATTTTGCTGCGTTGATAGTGTATCGCCGACTTTGTTGCTGTCTCCAGCGGCGAACCTGTGTGGGTGTCATTCCCTCCGGTCGTTTAGTTGTGGCGGGGTATAGCATCATATATTGATTTACTATGTCCTGACTGATGGAGTCTTTTGCCCTTTGAAGTTGTTTTTTATTTTCACAGTATCGTACCTGACTGATAGAAGCTCCATCAGCCGACTGACAGCAGACCAGGAGGCCCCCTTCAACCTGGCCACCCCCTTCATCCTGGTCACCCCCTTCATCCTGGCCACCCCCTTCAACCTGGCCACCCCCTTCAACCTGACCACCCCCTTCAACCTGGCCACCCCCTTCATCCTGGCTACGCCCTTCGATCTGGCCACCCCCTTCAACCTGGCCACTTCCTTCAACCTGGCCACCCCCGTCATCCTGCTCACGCCACCATTTTGCTGCGTTGATAGTGTATCGCCGACTTTGTTGCTGTCTCCAGCGGCGAACCTGTGTGGGTGTCATTCCCTCCGGTCGTTTAGTTGTGGCGGGGTATAGCATCATATATTGATTTACTATGTCCTGACTGATGGAGTCTTTTGCCCTTTGAAGTTGTTTTTTATTTTCACAGTATCGTACCTGACTGATAGAAGCTCCATCAGCCGACTGACAGCAGACCAGGAGGCCCCCTTCAACCTGGCCACCCCCTTCATCCTGGTCACCCCCTTCATCCTGGCCACCCCCTTCAACCTGGCCACCCCCTTCATCCTGGCTACGCCCTTCGATCTGGCCACCCCCTTCAACCTGGCCACTTCCTTCAACCTGGCCACCCCCTTCATCCTGCTCACGCCACCATTTTGCTGCGTTGATAGTGTATCGCCGACTTTGTTGCTGTCTCCAGCGGCGAACCTGTGTGGGTGTCATTCCCTCCGGTCGTTTAGTTGTGGCGGGGTATAGCATCATATATTGCTTTACTATGTCCTGACTGATGGAGTCTTTTGCCCTTTGAAGTCGTTTTTTATTTTCACAGTACCGTACCTGACTGATAGAAGGTCCACCAGCCGACATCCGCCCCTCAGGAACACCCACCCGGAACATCCACCCCCTCAGGAACATCCACCCCCTCAGGTACAACCCCCCCCTCAGGAACATCCACCCCCTCAGGAACATCCATCCCCTCAGGAACATCCCCCCCCTCAGGAACACATCCACCCCCTCAGGAACATCCACCCCCTCAGGAACATCCCCCCTCAGGAACATCCTCCCCCTCAGGAACATCCACCCCCTCAGGAACATCCACCCCTCAGGAACATCCACCCCTCAGGAACATCCACCCCCTCAGGAACATCCATACCCTCAGGAACATCCGCCCCCTCAGGAACATCCGCCCCCTCAGGAACATCCGAACCCTCAGGAACATCCCCCCCCGCAGGAACATCCACCCCCTCAGAAACATCCACCCCCTCAGAAACATCTGTCCCCTCAGGAACATCCACCCCCTCAGGAATATCCACCCCCTCAGCGGGGTGGTGATAATTCACATCAACAATGAATTTGTGAACGGTCCGGCGCCCCAACTTCCACTTACACTGTACAAGGTGTGTACCAAGTGGGAGACGCAGGAGCAACTCTGAGTCGAATTGATACCTCAAATATTTTTGTTTTTCCTTAGTTAATGTTTCCCAAACCCAGTTATGCTCATTTAAAGTGATTTTTTTCTGAGTTATGAATTTTCTCCGTTTAAATAGTTTGTTAACAGTATTTTGTACCTTAATTTTTAACTCTGTGGGATACTTCACAGATGTACATTTTGGTGGGTTGTAGCTTAATCCATACACCACCAATGAAGTTAGGCAAGAGTCCTTGTTTACGACGAACTCCATTTATCGATATGAATTGATTACTTTATAGTAGGCCAATTCTACAACACAGATGTATCGCCGCAACAAGTTTGAATGACTTATAAGTAAATAATATATTATGATTTAAGTAGCCTATTACTGTATGTAGGCAAATTACTAAACAGAAATAGGCCTACGTGTAGATAAGTAAAGATTTTGCGCACGATTTACAAAACACGTCTCACTAGTACGAGTTAATTCAAAGAACTGTGGCTGGAGTCAGTCACCGCAGATGTATAACCTATCATTCAAAATGTATACATATGTTGAAATAGTGGTTTTATTATTTGTTTCCACATAGCGATTTTGATAATTTAATTTGACTTTATATTGTCCTTGTCCCAATTTTGGTTTGTTTAGTTTGCAAGTTTTACATTTTAATTAATATATCATATTTACTTAATTAAATGTACAAAATAAATTATAATATATATTTTTACGAAAAGTATATTCACGAAATCATCATAATATATTCTGGCAAAGCCTATATATTGTATTTACTAGCGAGGAATTATATAGTCTGGGTAGCGTATCTCTATCATCGATTATGTTTAATTACTTCCAATTATTTAGGAAAATTGTATCTGTTAAGTATTTCTACAGTAATATTACTCACATGGTAGTACTTCCCAATCGCTATTGTCAATAGCGAAGTTTTACAAGTTGTATATCATCAACAATATTATATATTTAAGTCAGTCTTAATTAATAAACTATCGTTTTCTCTAAAGCTCTTATATTCATAGAAAATCGTAAATAACTGGGTAACTAAATTATATATATATTATCTCGGCAATATGTCGCTCCCCATAGTTTTAGGTTTTAGCGTAAACTTGAACAGCAGAGGGCTGCAAACGGGCAACATGATATGCGGGGGTTGTGCGGGGAGTTATGGGACTAATTGGAAGGATGAGGATGAGGATAAGGAGAATTTATTTTGGAAATATGTACAATACAAAAAAAAAAAAAAAAACTGTAAGTGAAATATGCATAGACGCTGATAAAAGCATTAACACTTTAAATGATAAAAACAAGGCAAAGGTATCAATATAATACCTTAGTTCAGTAGGCTATTTACCAGGGAACCAGAAGGGGAAGTACCGATACCAAACAATGAAAATAGGGATGGCCCGGCCAATATTATCGCAAATGGAATTCACATGTGAGGAAATAAGGCATATTATTGATAAGCTACAAAGGGACAACTCACCTGGTCCAGAGGGATTTCACCCACAAATGATAAAGGAAATTAAAGAAGTAATTGCATATCCACTAAGCATAGGCCTGTGAGTTTGAGTGTTAAGTGAGATAGTTCGAAGACTGTTAATTGCTGGAGGCTCGTTTTAAACTGAATAACATCCATCTAACAGTAGCCAGAATATAATTTAAATGATGTCGCCGGTACAGAAGGGGTTAATACAGGTATAGCATAAATTTAAATATATCTGTAACCGCAAGACGTGTTGGCAAATGTATAGGACAATTAAAAGAAAATGAATTAGAGTTTGCTAATGCATTATATTTTGCTTGGCATAATATAGCCTAACTAATGTCTAGTGTGCGATAACAACATGGCGTAATTTTCGGTGACCGGTCAACTCAACCAGTAGCTCTCAACCAGTACCAAATCAACCAATACGGTTAGGTTAGGTTAGTACTATATTTTGGCACTGGTTTGGTTGGTCTGGGTTGATTTGGCACTGGTTGAGAGCTACTGGTTGAAATGGTCTACTGGTTGAGATGACGTGGAACCGTAATTTTCATCATATTCTGTTTACCATTAGACGATCTTCTTAATTTGTAATCTACCTATACGACTCAAATGGGTTAAAACGACCTCAATATATTGAGATCGTAAATAAAATAAATAAATAAATAAAATAAAGTAGACGTGCCGTTTTGCCCAAAATCAAAACGGCATACCCAACTCTGCGATGGGTCAGCATCATCACTACTGGTCACTATCACCATTACTATCATCACTACTACTACTCTCACCATCATCACTACTACTCTCATCATCACTATTACTGTCATCATCACTACAACTTTAGCATATTAGTTTTGAGATTTTAAGACGTTCTTTCCATTAATTTGTCGATTTTAAGACCTTTCGCCCCATTTTGTTGTCAATATTAAGACCTTTCGTGCCATTTAAGTGTCGTTTTATTCCTGGCGAGCGATAGCGAGCCAATAATTTTAAGAAATATCGGCCTTCGGCCGGAACATTCTTTTACCGAAAAATGTACAAATTAATCTTGAAGGGGGGTCTAGGGGTGTATTTCGAAGCTTGTTTGAGGTCTAGCGAGGAAACTAAAAAATAAGGGAATAAATACATGAATAGCCCTAAAAACCGGCCAGTAGCCCCTTAATTGAGATCGTATGCAACCTTTTCATTCCCACATTATTGGCGAGAGATAGTTGGAACGTCTTTTTCTACTGAAAAATGTACACATTTATCTCGAAGGGGCTCTTGGAGTGTTTGTTTAAACTTGATGAAGGTCTAGGGGAGGAATCTAAGAACATTAATACTAGCACAATGTAAACAAATCAAATAATACCCCCTTAACACACACACACACACACACCAATACACAACACACACACACACACACGGAATTTCGGTGTGAGTGTCTAGGTTCGAGTTGGAGTGCCACATGTATTTGTTGACTTCGTTAATTGAGTTTAGAAGTAAGGTTGGTGAAACAATATGAGTATGTTACTTTGTTTCATTACAGGTTCGAGTAGTATTTTATATAACTGGAGTCCTTATAGCTATGACTACATTACATTGACCCAAATACATAGTCTGTATTTGTATCAAATTGGCGTTATTATTTACGCATTTTATTCGTTATTTTAACCCCCTTGAGGTCTGGGACGCATTTTGACGGATTATTCGGCTATCATTAGACGATTTTATACAACTTAGGAAGAGTCTTCCTAATGACCAATACTGCATTCCTAAAGCTTATCTACAGCAGCTATAGTCCGTTCATTCTAGGTTGGGCAGAAATCGTAACCACTAACCTCTGTAACTCAAAAAGGGATAGAGCAAATGAGCTGTCAATTTCCACACCTATTCCCTATGTGGTAGAAATATTAGCTCGATTACTCTAGTCCTGTTTTAGTTATGAGAGGTTATAATTTACGATTTCTGCCCAATTAACCTAGAATTGGCCAACCTAGAATGAACAGACTATATCCTGCAACACCTCTCCCATGAATTATAACATTCATATACAAATTATATGATCTATACACGGTAATAAAGAGAGGGTAGACGGACCAATGAGTACGCAGTGAGCCAATTAAGGGGAGATGGGTCTGTTTTTCTGGACACCCTTCTCCCTCATGGTTAGCCCCATTAGTTTTGATATTATAAGACAATCGGTCCATTTAGTTTGCCGATTTTATGATTTTTAGCCCCATTTCTTTGTCAATATTTAGACCTTTCGTGCTATTTAGGTGTCGATTTTTTTTCCTAGCGAACGACAGTGAGCCTGTAATTTACGAGAAACCGGCCTTCAGCTGGGACAGTTTTCTACCGAAAAGTTTACAATTTTAACTCGAGGTATTGGAGGTGTTTTTAAATGTTTGGTGTGAGCCTAGGGAACAAACTAAAACAAATTATACTTAAATCACCACATACACATTGGCCCCTCTACCCTATCCTAATATATATATATATATATATAGAAGCGATGCTCTCTTCACGGGGGAAGCGGAGGCGTATAATAAATAGAAAAACCAGCGCTTGGATGAACATCTTTATTGTGGGACGTTTCGGCTTACACACTTATATATATATATATATATATTTATATAAATAAATATAATGTATATATATATATATATAATATATATATATATTATATATATATATATATATATATATATATATATATGTATCTCTAACATAGGCCTACACAGCAAATGGCCTTTACAGTCAGCAGCTGACGCGTCGGCGATGTACGCACAGCCCCAGAGACGGCGCGTATCAATTGCGCCGACCCTCAGGTTAGCCACTCAAGAGGGCTCAGATTTGTATGGGAACTGTGTACGTATCCCACGCAACCGTGCCGATGGTTGAAAACTCTCAAAGTCCACGTGCGTGCGCGTGAGCGCGCAATAACCTGGTAATTGCCTTCAATTTTTTACTCTTGTAAAATACGTTTTCGGGGGCTCTGTAGGACCATTCTTTAAGCTTTTTGAGCGGTTTTTCGTGGTTTTTCCTTCATTCCTAACCCATTCGCTATTGTTTCTGGAATAAAACCATTTTTTGAAAACTGGCCGGGTTCTGGTGAACAAACATTACAAAACTAGCCGGGGCTGGACGGGTTAAGGGGGGTCACCGGCTTTTTTGTTGTTTCTCTCCTTTTCTCTATTTCCTTGGCTTGTATCAATTCGGCCCCATTCAGCCAACAGTTTTAAGACATTTATCCCCATCCAGGTGTCGATGTCTTCCTGGCGAGCGATAGCGAACCAGCATTGTATGGAGAAATCCGGCTTCGCCGGATTTTTTTTTTCTATCGAAATATGTACAAATTTAGCTTGCTCCATATACAGTATATTCTGGCCTAATACGTGACAGCAGAGACCCCCTCAACATATTTTGTGTCCACAGTAACTTTAATGGGATGGACGTAGTTTTCGGTGTACGGTCGTCATGTTTACATAGGGCGATCGCCGCGGTTAACTTCGCGTCTATTTTGACGGCGATTTTTTTCGGCATATTTAATTTTCTTCACTTCCTTTTATATTTAGGCTATAATCTAGCTTTGGCACGACAATAACCCTAACCTAGTCTTTCTTAAAGATTCTTCTAATCTTCCAGTAGCCTATAGCCTAATTTACGGTAGGTCATTTTTAAAGGCACACAATTAAATGGTTGGTATTTTAAACGACACTACTGCAGCATTATGAGAAACAATTTATTAGAGATAATAGGCAACAATAGATTCGCCATATTTTTTCCATAGGCTATAGTCCGCATGGAGGATTTTCGTTATCGACAAATTGAAAAAATTCCCACTTCACAGACAAAATAGACAAATACACCAAAAATTAGGGTGTGGGGGCGGCAGCCCCCACCCATAATAGCCTACTATAATAGGTTAGGTAAGGTTGTTAGGTTAGGCTAGGCTAATGTCCTTTCAAAGGGGTATAGGCCTAGTAAACACTAGGATAGCCTATACCTGGTCAAGGGTAAGTCCTGCTGTAGTCAACTTGAATGCTACCTTAAATTGTAATATTAGACTAGGCCCAGCCTGTAGATAAAATAGCCTAGCCTACTTATTTATTGTAGCCTATAATATAGGCCTAGCCGGGTAGAATGTAGAGTTCGGGCGTACCACCACCATTGTTTACACTGCGCAGAGCGGCGACGGAAGCTTGCCATCATGTTCCCGTCCATTTTGAATGCCGTTGGATACGATAATATGTTGAGGGGGGCAAACACCCCCCATGACATATTGTCATCATCATATAATTTGCCAGCAGGGGGCAAATAGGCCTAACCAAAAAAAAATTGTCGTCAAAAACTCAAAATAAACGCGAACTTACAGTAACTGTGGCGATCGACCATGTAAACATGACGGCGGCGGCGGCGGTGGACGCTTGCGATCATGTTCCCGTCTATTTTGACTGCCATTGGATACAATAATATGTTGAGGGGAGGGCTTTGCGGCAATTATTTTGGTTGTTTGCCCCCTACTGGCAATATATATGATGATGACAAAACGTCATGGGGGCAAAGCCCCCCCTCAACATATTATTGTATCCAATGGCATTCAAAATATACGGGAACATTATCGCAAGTGTCCGACGCCGACACCGCCGCCGTCATGTTTACATATGTCGATCACCGTGGTTAAAGGCTGGTTCACACATAGCCGAGTCGGTGCGCGAGTCCAACACGAGTCACACCCGTCGATTATCGCCGTCGCTGGAGGCTGAGTCGGCCGCGAGTAGCAATTGCTCCCGAGTCAAGGAGAGTGTAACACGAGTTAACTCGTGTCAATACGAGTCAACACGTGTTCATGCAAGAGTCTGTACGAGTAACTGAGAGTCAAAACGAGTGTAACACGAACCCAACACGAGTGTCAAAAATTTGAAAAATAATGGCCACATTCCAGGGCACGTAAACAAAGAGTATGGACGAGTCTAACACGAGTCAACGCGATTGTTACACGGATCAACACGATTGTTATACGGATCAACATGAAAGACAACGCGTTGACTCTCGTTGTATCTCTGTTGCACACGTGTTGACTCGTGTTACATCCGTGTAAACTCGTGTAAACTCTCGTTGATTCGTCCTACATTTTTGAAATAACGGTATTTCATATGACACTTGCTTTTTCGTGTTACACTCGTGTTTTTTTCTCAGTGGATCATGTTTACTCTTGTTTACTCGTGTTTTCACTCATGTTTGAATCGTGTAAACTCTGGCATCATGGGGGCACCAAATTTTGGCACTCACATTCGTGCTTTATACTCTTGTTGATACGTGTTGCATGTGTGTTACATACGTGTTGTTGCGTGTAGTACGTGTTGCTTCGTCAACGTCGAAATGATGAAAAGCGACGAATCACCAAAGAGTGTTACACGGGTTTACACGAGTCAACACGAGTTAACACGAATAACGAAGAGTTATTCAGAGTCAAACACGAGTTAACACGTATGTACACGAGTCTACACGTATTTAGGCCACACTCGTGGGTACTCGCCACGGGGCCCAAAAATGTCATGCATGCATGACATTTTTGGACCCCGTGGCGAGTACCCACGAGTGTGTCGAGTAAACAAAGAGTATACACGAGCGTAGCACGAGTCTATACGAGTGTTGAGGAGTATCGACGAGTCATTGCTGCATAGCAAAATTTCATCACTCGTGTTGGACTCGCGCACCGACTCGGCTATGTGTGACCCAGCCTTTAGTTTGCGTCTATTTTGAAGGCGTTTTTTTTTGGTTATTTGCCTCCTGCTGGCAATATATATGATGATGACAATATGTCATGGGGGGGGGGGGTGACCCCCCTCAACCTATTATTGTATCCAAAATCAGTCAAATAGACGGGAACATGATGGCCAGCGTCCGCCGCCGCTCCGCGTAGTGTAAACAAGGCTGGCGGTACACCCGAACTCTACATTCTACCCCACTAATTTTCCAACTAGCATAACCGATGATTATCAATGATCAATCCTAGTCAGAAATGTCCATGCTTCCCTCCCATAAGTCAATGTCGGGATTACCACACTGTCATGCAAGGACTTCTTTACTTCCATGCTGACCACGCTATTTCTTCTCACTGCTTTCAGAGTTCCTACAACGCTCTTCCCCTGTTACACTTTCTCCCACACTTCTTCATCCATAGGCCTACTCACATCTTTACTCAACACACTGCCCAAATACTTAAATGAGCTGACATTCTTCATAGCCGTTCAACCTCACTTCACACCCTATGGTTGCACCCCTTTCAAAGACCATAATATTGCTCTTCCTAGCATTTACCTCCAGATTCCATTTTTCACACACTGTTCCAAACATATTTACCTGACCCTGCAACTCCCATTCACTATCGCTCATCAGAACTGTGTTGTCAGCAACAGTAGTACCGGTACTGTACTGTTGAGGCAACTTCCACTCGTTTCCTTCCCTTATCAGCGGTACACCAACATCCGCTGCTCTTCCTTGTATTTCTTTCATGACTCCATCCATATACTGCACCGGTATATATTGAACAACCATGGGGACATCACACACACCCTTGCTTTAACCCAACATTCAGATTAAAGAACTCGCTCTGTTAATTATCCACACATACTGACACCTTTGCACCCTCATACATGCTCTTCATTGCTTTCAGCAACTAGCCATCTACTCCGTATATTCTCAGTACCGGTACTTTCCACATACCTTCTCTATCAATTCTGTCATAGGCCTTCTCCAACTCCATAAATGCAGCATACAACTTTTGTCGCTTCTCCAGATATTTCTCCACAACACATTTCCGGGCAAAAATCTGAGCTACACATCCTCTTCCCTTCCTAAGATGACTACAGTATGCTAACCGTTTCCCCAGCAATACTGACTGAAAATGCTCAATTATATTGCATGTCCTCTTCAGATTTATCTAAAATATGTAAAATTACACCAAATACCACTACAGTAGCACTGAAATCAATAAAACTCACTAACAGGATAAATAAATGGAAGAAATACCCCAAAAGATTAATATGTTAACCCTTTACCCAGCAATACTGACTGAAAATGCCTAAATAGATTGCATGTGCTCTTCAGATTTATACATACATACGTACATAACATTTTAAGACAGTGCTCCACACAGATGTGCAGTTTCAGTCTCTTTTCCTAATGGCGGCGTTCCAGGCAACCCTGTTAAGGGATGCTTTACTTGTTAAGTTTTTTAATTTGAGATTGGCACGTATAGTCCGATCCCAGGTCTTACTCGGTCCACCCCTTGGTGCAGCTCCCTCCACAATCGCAGACCTGCATCTTTTCACCCAATTTTGTTTATCCATTCTCTCCACATGTCCATACCATCCCAGTTTACTTGTACGCATCTCCTCGCTAATACTCTTTATACCTAAACGTCTCTTCAGCTCATCATTTGTTATTCTGTTGACATCCTTTATCTGAAATATGTAAAATTAAACCAATTACCAACTACATTACCAATTTTTTTTATAAAGTACACTAACAGGATAAAGAAAATGTAAGAAATAGCCCTAAAGATGAATTTATCTATCTATCTATCTATTGACGGACGCCTTGATCCCCGAAGGATTGGCCACGAACGAAACACCCCTATGCACCTCTGTCCCCAGTCAGTCGACGCCCCTCCTCCCATCCAGCACCGCTTTCACGCATATACTTAACTCCATCCTTCCACCTCTCTCTCGGTTTATTTCTCCCTCTGTCCTTCCACCTCACTCGTACACTCTCTTAGTCATTCTCTCGCTTCCCATACGTTCCACATGGCCGAACCATCTCAAGGTGTTCTTTTTCGCACTTTCCAGTACATTCACACCACACCTCTCTCGTACTTCCTCATTTGTCTGTCTATCCCTCCATGTAACTCTGCACACACTTCTCAAGTAACTAATTTCCATCCCTTTCACTCTTGGTTTGAATCTCTCCAACAACGTCCATGCTTCGCTTCCGTAAGTCAGTGTCGGGATTACCACACTGTCATGCAAGGACTTCCTCAGTTCCATGCTGACCACCCTATTTCATGTTACTGCTTTCAGCATTCCTACAACCCTCTTCCCCTGTTGCACCCTCTCCCACAATTCTTCATCCATACTCCCATCTTTACTCTGTACACTGCCAAGATACTTAAATGAGCTGACAATCTCCATAGCCTGACCGTTCAACTTCACCTCACACTCTGTGGCTTCACCCCTTTCGAAGACCATAACCTTGCTCTTCCCCGTATTTACCTTCAGATTCCATTTTTCGCACACTGTTCCAAACATATTTATCAGACCCTGCAACTCCCATTCATATCGTCAGCAAACAGCAGTACACAAACATCCACTGCTCTTCCTTGTATTTCTTTTATGACTCCATCCATATACTGTATATAGAACAACCATCGGGACATCACACACCCTTGCTTTACCAAACATTCAGATCAAAGAACTCCCTCTGTTCATTCTTCACACATACTGATACCTTTGCACTCTCATACATACTCTTCACTGCTTTCAGCAACTTGCCATCTACTCCATATATTCTCAGTACTTTCCACATACCTTCTCTATCAACTCTGTCATTCCACTCGTTGCCTTCCCTTATTAGTGGTACACCAACATCCACTGCTCATCCTTGCATTTCTTTTATGACTCCATCCATATACAGTACAGTATATATTGAACAACCACGGGGGACATCACACACCCTTTCTTTAACCCAAAATTCAGATCAAAGAACTCGCTCTGTTCATTCTCAACACATACTGACACCTTTGCACCCTCATACATGCTTTTCACTGCTTTCAGCAACTTGCTATCTGCTCCGTATATTCCAAGTACTTTCTACATACCGGTACCTTCTCTATCAACTCTGTCATAGGCCTTCTCCAAGTCCATGAAGGCAGCATACAACTTTTGTCCCTTCTCAAGATATTTCTCCACAACATATTTCAGGGCAAAGATCTGAGCTACACATCCTCTTCCCTTCCTATGATGAATACTGTATGTTAACCGTTTCCCCAGCAATACTGACTGAAAATGCCCAAATATATGCATGTGCTCCTATGATGTATCTAAAATATGTAAAATTATACCAAATACCAACTACATTAGCACAAAACTCAATCAATCACAGAAACATGATAAAAACATAGAATAAATACCCCAAAAGATGAATACGTTAACCCTTTCCCCAGCAATACTTACTGAACATGCACAAATAAATTGCATGTGCTCTTCAGATTTAGCTGAAATATGTAAAATTACACCAAATACTAACTACATTAGCACAAAAATCAATCAAGCACTTTAACAGGATAAATAAAATGGAAATAGCCCAAAAATGAATTTATCTATAGCCTACCGGTATATATTGCCGGACACCTTGATCCCCGAAGGGGTGACCATGAACGAAACGCCTGCGTATTTCAATCTCGCTTGAGTTATCACTCGATCGTCTTTTAGAGCTTTTTGGCCCGGGGTAATTACCACACCATCGCGTCATAAGGAGTTTGAGGGGGTTAAATTGCTAGATACATAGAGGAAGAGGAATGCCAAGTAAAGCTAAACAAATATATATAAGATATTTTTAACATGAGGTTGCTTATAATAATTTGTACCTCTGCAGTTTCTCCATGGCTAACGAAAAAGGTCACATTTCTAAGAAGCCCCAACCAAAAAGGCCAAGCTTCTGTACAAAAAAAAATGCCACACCATTACCCTTATGGTGACCCTATCAAATAATCAAAACAACCACACTTCTTAACCCAATTCCCGCGGGGCCCCTCATATGACGGAGACGATTTTCCGGCTATTTTTTAACCTGTGAGCCAGGCCAGCTTTTGCAAGCAGCACGGATGGACGTCAGCCGGAGCCTACAGGCCCCGCCACGACACTGAGGTTTGTGTGAGAGAGAGCTCACTTATGTGCAGCGTCACACATAGCGAAAACAGAAAATAATTGGTAATTTTTAGCGATTTTTTCGTTTGCAAGATCCTTACAAGAAAACCAGACATCGTACAGGGATGATTCAGGAGTAATTTGAAAGCTATTACCGTACTTTCACGAATACATAATTGTATTACGCTCTGGCTTTTGCTTATGCATGAAAATGAGCAGGGAATGAAGGCAATTTCGGGCAATTATGCCTACTTGTACAGGAGTCCTTGGAGCGGCTTCGGTCGCGCCGGGAATTTCCACACCTCTCACACCACACACATACATCACACAGTTTTTCCTACACCGAGAAATGACTCTCCGGCTGTCATTTCTTGAAGACTTCTTCTAGCCGGAGACATTGAGAGCAACCCAGGACCCACCTACACATACATATGTCCAACTTGCTCAAAACCCATCACTTCGAGTTGCCACACTAAGGGTTCAGTTCTCTGCAATTCATGCAGGAACTGGACCCACTTCACCTGCACAACACTTGCCTCCAAGAAACACTACACGAACACCTGGACCTGTTGCTCATGCCCCTCCCTCTCCCAGTCAAATCCCTCTCCTAAACCCCGTCCTCCTCTCCTCCCCAATCCAGATAACCTGCCCATATCATCCACTCCCCCCCCTAAAACCCGTCCACCTCGCCTCCCTAACCCACCTAACCTTCCCATACCATCCCCTCATCAACTCAACACACCACACCCCATCCTAATCCATTCCAACCCCCCTCCTGCCTCCCCATCCCCACCCCCACCTCACCCATCTCAACCCCCCGCCCCCCCCCCCCCCCCCCCAGCCTCCCCTCACCCCCACCCCATCCTCGTGCAGCAGCACCCAACATACATTGTGCACATAACATTAACATTCTCCAATTGAACATAGATGGCATCAACACAAAGAAACATGAACTCGCACACTTCATCAAACAACACAACATACACATTGCCATCTTACAAGAAACAAAACTCTGCACAACACAAAAAACACCCACATTTCATGATTTCACCACCATCAGACAAGTACACAAAGAAATATCATACATAGTTACCAGTGTACAAACCAAATCCCTCCTCCCCCCAAATGATAACACAACAGAAATAGGCAATCATTAAAATATGCACTGGCAACACACTCCAACTAACCATCATAACACATACATCCATCCCTACATCACAAGAAAACCTCGGGACAACTCACGCCAAATCGGCCTGGTTCCTTAATCGACCCGACCGCGGCCGCCCAGATGATAACTACCAGACAGAAATTATCAATCAATTAAAATATGCAACTGGGCTAACACGTTACTACTCCAATACTTGTACTCCGAACTCCAGACGATAAAAACCAGTCATAAAGTTAACACATTACAGTGCGCCCTACAGTACATAATGAATACCAGACTCACTACTGTACAACTATGCTACATCCACAAACTATTTAGGACTTCCCATCTTTTTTGTTTATGGGTACATCATTCCTGGTTTGTTGACTTCAACCACTACCTCCTCTTGGTTGTAAGTGTTTTTTGTTGTTTTGTATGTTGGGGGGTGGGTGGGTGTTATTTGTTGTTTAGACGTTCGGCCTTCCTGGTTTGTCGACATAATTTACTGCCCCTGACATCATCTAGACTAGAGTGGCTGGTACTAAAAACAAAACCAAACTGATAACCTCATCATCCTTAACAACGCATCCATCACATACCCATATTCCTCACCAAGCCCTCTATAACCCATCATCTCCAGACATCACCTTTTGCTCCCCAGAACTCGCCCCCACAACAATCCTGGAGGGTGGTCAGAACCTTAGGCTCTGACCACCTCCCGATCATTATCACCACCAAAACCAGACTCACCCCAGCTAGCCACAAACACACATACACCAATTATAAAAGAGCTAACTGGGATGCATTCACAAATGAGACAGAACAACACTTCACAACTCTAAACAGTACACCCATCACTAACATCAACAATGCTGTACACATACTCAATAAAACTATCCAAAACGCTGACAAGAAACACATTCCAAGAGGTAACAGAAAAAGACACAACCCCAACTTCACACCAGAAATTCAAAACCTCATCAGACAACGCGACATACTGAAACACTCCCAAGCACCCCACACACACGACATCACACAACAAATTCAAGCACTCAACACCCAAACTAACAACAAAATACAAGAACAACAAAAACTAAATTGGAATAACTTCCTACAAACACTTGATCAACAAAACAAACCCCAAAAACTCTACAAAACACTAAACAGCATCACACTTTCCAACAGCAACACAACACAATCACATGCTGCAATCAACAACAACAGACTCTACTCCTTCATGTAAAACAACAAGCAAACATTCTCATCAATCACTTCTCACATGTCAGCCACCTAAAACCTCACAAAGACGACCGACGTGTCATCCGACGTAAGAGACATTCCCCACAGACCCTGACTATACACCCTTCACCAATCACCAGACAAAGCATATCATCAACAATCTCAAGCACTCACCCACTTGTGGCCCTAGACAACATAAGTAACATACACCTCAGACACCTGGGACCACAACGGCATACAAGCACTCACTAACATATCAAACTACAGTTATTTCACACAACACAATACCAGACATTTGGAAGCATGGTCTCCATCACCACATTCCCCAAATCCAACAAAAGACCCCACGCTACCCTCCTCGCAACCGCCCCATCACACTCCTTTGCTCCCCCTCCAAAGTCATGGAACGCCTAGTATTACAACTAATTACACCCGACCTAACCCTAGCTCCAACACAACATGGCTTTAGGCAACTGCACTCCACAAAACACACCTTTCTCACAGACCTTACACAAAGAACTTTTGACGGCATCAACTCAGCTAGACCACCACACAGATCACTATTAGCCACACTCGACATTAAGTAAAAGCCTTCGATGCCATCCACCGCCACAACCTAACAAACAAAATCTACAACACAAACATGCACAACACACAAAAAGGTGGCTGGCCAACTTCCTAGCAGGAAGATGTGCACACGTATCTTTTGCCGGTTAGTCATCTAAAATCAGAAACTTTCCAAACGGAGTCCCACAAGGATCCGGTCCTATCGCCCGCACTCTTCAATCTGTACATGCACGATATAACTACACCCAATACGCCCCAAATAAACTTAGCCTCCTATGCAGATGACATAACACTCACATGCACACACCATGACCCAAAAAGAGCAACAGATCTCCTTCAACCCTATCTCAACACACTACAATGGCTGGTGCACTACAAACAGACTTAATCTAGCCCCAGCCAAATCCAACCGCAATCCTGCTCACAAGCTGGACAGGAGAACACGAATACATCCC
Organism: Paralithodes platypus; assembly: GCA_032716605.1. Classification (NCBI taxonomy): domain Eukaryota; kingdom Metazoa; phylum Arthropoda; class Malacostraca; order Decapoda; family Lithodidae; genus Paralithodes; species Paralithodes platypus. Next base: position 8,891,772 of record CM064560.1, read on the forward strand.
TCAACTCAACCATAAACAACACACCCCTAACACATACACACACACCCAAAATCCTAGGAGTAACATATGATACTCATATGACATTCAAACAGCACACCACAAACATTAAAAAGAAACTGACACCCAGACTTAACGCCCTCAGGTCACTTGCTCACCAACAAAATTTGGACACAACAAAAAAACTACCACCACAGTATATAAAAAATACATAAGATCAGTGATGGAATACGCAAGCCCAGCCTGGGCTTTTAACCTAGCTGAAACACATCATAAGACCTTACAGACTATTACAAACAAAGCCCTGAAGATCATTACAGGCTGCACAGCTACTGCACCCACAGATCACCTACATCAAGAAACCAAAATCCTCAAAGTCAAAGACCATCTGGACATGAGAGGCACTCAATTCCTGGCAGCAGCCTCCACGAACCAAGACCACCCACTAAACTACATGGCAACACACCCACAGACACCAAGAAATATCAAAACAACACCCAGCACACGGTATCACACATAATTACTGTCCTCTCTCCCTCCCTGTCCACCCCGAACCAACTTCCAGAAGCACATCCATACTCATATCTCTCGCCGATCCATCCACTCACTCACAGATAACACGCAGCTGCAAGCACGACCTCCCGAAATCCATCCTTCCTAATCCTCCCTTCCTCGCGAGGACAGAGTCCACCTGGCCAGGCTGAGATGCGGACACCATCAGCTCTCCTGAGCTATCAGAAGAGACTGGATGACTCCGTTGTCGACGCCTGCCCGGGATGTAACACAGCACCCCATACCATTAAACACATCATAGAAGACTGCATTTCACACAACCACTTACGCCAACAACACAATCTACACTCAATGAGAGCTCTGTGGGTAAGCCCGATCATGGCCATGGCCTTCCTCAGGGACTCGGGGCTGTTCGGCCAGGCAGCTTAGGGAACAACAACAACTCGTACAGGATTAATAGCTTTAACTAATATGGTCACACTCCTTAATGGTCTAAGTGGCCATAGCCAAAATGGCTACACTATATTCCTTCTGTACTTTCTCCATGCCCGATAAGATACATGATATTTTGATACATTATGTGGAACAGCCCTTGTATCCAACACAATACCCTGCGTGCAACCCCGCTCGAACCCCGCACAACGTTGCTTGCAACTTTAATTTATTAAGTAATCATTAAAATTACTTAAACATATCTAGTTTAATGAATAAACAAGGAACAATACAGATAATAAATAAATGATCAGGGTAATGATAAGATAGCCAATCATGAGCGTGCTGCTGTTTCAACTGACTTGCATTTTTACCGACAGACGTGGATTCATGTCGCTTGTTTTATGTAATGGCGAGCAATAGTCATACATACCTAGGATTTTATATACGCTCAGCTTTATCATAGGGATTGTGATGTATTAATAACGTGACGGGAAGCTAAAACGGCCGAATTAAGACCAATTAATTTCGAAGTGAGAACGAAAGAGTGTATGTGAGAGTGCCATTAAAATCTGTGCTACGAGCAACTCTGCCATGTGTAACCACTTTTTGGGGGCCTCAGAAAAGTTGCCCGTAGCGGTGACAAAAGTTGCTTGGGTGGCAAAAATTTGGGCATGTGTAACCGTCCCTTAACTCTCACGTGATTGCATCATGCAGCCCCGCTCCAGGGTCAGTCTGGGACTGATTGACAGTGATAGAGTAAGGTCTAAGGCCACCCCCGACCATATGATCGACACACACGCACGCACACACAGAAACATGGATGGGAAAGTAAGGAAGTGGTACCTGAAGAAGGGGGAGAGGATAGGGGCGGAGGGGGGGAGAAAAGAAGTGGTGGTACAGGAAGAAGGATTGGAGGGAGAGGTGCAACAGGAAGGGGAAATAGTAGGATAAAGACAGGGAATATCAATCATAATGGTAAAAGCAACAGGTGCAAGATGGTCTATAGCAATGTGGATGGGCTGCTATCAAAGAAATTAGAAATAAATGATTACATCAGACAGGAAGAGCCCTTAATATTGTGTCTATGTGAAACTAAACTAAATAAAGGGATAAGTTTGGAGGGAATGGGATGAAACAACTATAATATCTGGAGAAGGGATAGAGAAGACAAGATGGGGGGAGGGGTGCTAATTCTTACACATAATAAATTGAAAACAAGAATGATTGATCTGAATAATAGTAAAGCGGAAATATTAGCAGTAGAATTGACAGATGATGACAATCAAAAGGCGGATATTGTAGTGGCCTACATGCCGCCCTACACAGGGGCTTGGGAAGAGGAGGAATACAAATTTATCAAAGATGAGATGATTATTTGTATTGAAAAATTAACTCGTAGAAACAATGAATTAATTATAGTAGGGGACTTCAACTGTAAAGAGGTGGATTGGGAGCAGAGAGAAGCTGGTAGCAACGTGAACTCGTGGGGGTATAGGCTACTGGATATGGTAACAGAAAATTTATTGTGCAAAATATAAAGGAAAATACAAGAAGAAGGGGAAATGATGAAGCATCCAGATTGGACCTAATGTTTACTAGAGACCCAGATGTAATTTCTGATATAAAATACTTACCACCTTTAGGCAAGAGCGATCACGTTGTAATGGATATAGAAATCCTATTGGGTTATTCCAATATGGAGGAGAGGGAGGAGCACAAGGAAACTAGGTTTGACTATGCAAAACGAGACTACCAATCACTGAGACAATACTTTAGAGATGTTGACTGGAGTGAAATACATCAGAAAAATAGTGTAGACGAGAAGTATGGAGTATTTAAAACAATATATGAAGAAGGAGTTAATAAACATGTCCCTAAACAAGGTAATAGGTCAGCGAAGGAAAAGGATTGGTTTAATGAAAAATGTAGGAAAGCCAAGGAAAAGAGAGACCAAGCGTGGAAGGCAGCTAGAAAAAGGTGTAATAGAGAAACTTGGAACAGATACAAGAGATTAAGAAATGTATATGCTGCAATCAGGAGACAAGAAGCCAGAGAATATGAGAAGAACATTGTGAAAAATTTTAAGAGTGATCCTAAGCTGTTCTATAGGTTTATAAATAGTAAAATGAAGGTAAGGGATAGAATAGTGAGGTTGAAGGTTGAAGGGACCACTTATGATGACAACCAGAATATGTGTGAAATTATGAACAATACACTACACTCAGTATATACTAAAGGTGATAACTTTGAAGAAGTACCGGTAGGTGAAATTGGTGATAAACTGGGAGAGATTAATTTTCTCCCAGAGGAGCTAGTAGAAATAATGAAAGGACTAGATGTGAAAAAAGCAGTGGGACCTGACAATGTAGCGGGATGGATTTTGAAAGAATGTGCTGACGAACTAGTGAAACCCTTATATGAGATAATGAAATACTCTCTGGAAGTGGGAAAATTACCAATGGACTGGAAGAGAGCCAACATTGTACCGATTTATAAAGGTGGGAACAGGGAACATCCATTGAATTATCGACCTGTGTCACTTACTAGTATAGTGTGCAAAATCTGTGAGAAAATAATTAAGAAAAGATGGATGATTTACTTGGAAAAGAATAATCTACTATCTAACAGGCAATTTGGATTCAGGGAGGGTACCTCATGTGTTACAAATCTGCTCAGTTTTTATGACAGAGTGGTTGACATATTACAAGAGAGAGATGGATGGGTGGATTGCGTATATATTGACATGAAGAAAGCTTTTGACAGAGTATCGCATAGCAGGCTGAAGTGGAAATTAAAAGAGTATGGAGGGATTCAGGGTAGTTTGTTAAATTGGATGGAGGACTATCTTTCAGGGAGACAGATGAGGACTACTATCAGAGATAAATTTTCTACGTGGAAAGATGTCACAAGTGGAGTTCCGCAGGGAGTGGTGCTGGCTCCCATAATGTTTCTAATATACATTAACGACATGCCAAAGGATATAAATGCATATATGAATATGTTTGCAGATGATGCCAAGATCATGAAGCGTATAGAAGATGAAAACAGTGGTAGGGAATTACAGAGGGATTTGGATAGGATAGATCAATGGAGCAAGAAGTGGAAAATGGAATTTAACACAAATAAATGTCATGTAGTGGAAATGGGAGTAAGTAAAAGAAGGCCTCATATGGAATACAAGTTAGGAGAAAACACTATTAACCCATCAGAGAAAGAAAAGGACTTAGGGATAACTGTTAGGAGTGATCTTTCACCTGAGAATCATATTAATAAGATAGTGGGAGAAACATATGGACTGCTAAACAGAATAAAAATAGCCTTTAACTATATAAACAAGGAGATGCTGGAGAAAATAATAAAAACATTGGTGAGACCAAGACTGGAGTATGCGGCAGTGGTGTGGGCACCACATCTAAAAAAGCATATAAAGAAGCTGGAGAAGGTTCAGAGAGCTGCAACTAGGATGATACCAGAACTGAGAGAATTACCATATGAGGAGAGATTAAAGAAATTAGATTTACCATCTCTAATGGATAGGAGGGAGAGAGGCGATATGATTATGATGTACAAATGTGTGAGAGGACTCGAAAAGGTGGACAAGAAGGGTTATATTGTGAAAGATAATGGTAGAACTAGGGGGCATAGATATAAGCTAATGAAAGGAAGATGTAAAGGAGATGTGAGAAAGTATAGTTTCCCTTACAGAAGTATAAGTAAATGGAATCAGTTGGAAGAGGAAGTGGTGTGTGCCAAAAACATTCATATTTTTAAGGCAAAGTTAGATAATTGTAACTCAGGAAGCGGGACAATACGAGCCTAAAAAGCTCAACTCCTGTATACTACAAATAGGTAAATACAAATAGGTAAATACACACACAGACGAGTATTAATCGATATTCTCTCACACACATGCAGATGCATGCACGCTCAAGAGGTGGAGTTGTTGTTCGAGGCTATCGCGCTGATAAACATCAAACGAAGCAACGTATAAAGATGCAGTATTTACCATTCTCATGTACAGTAGTTATGTCTATCTATCTATCTATTGCCTGACGCCGTGATCCCCGAAGGGGTGGCCACGAACGAACCGCCCTCATGCACCTCTGTCCCCAGTCAGTCGACGCCCCTCCTCCCAACCAGCACCGCCTTCATTCATATACTTCCTCACTCCATCCTTCCACCTCTCCCTCGGTGCACCTCTCCCTGTCTGTTCTTCCACCTCGCTCTCGTACACCCTCTTAGTCAATCTCTCGCTTTCCATACGTTCCATATGGCCGAACCATCTCAAGTTGTTCCTTTTCACACTTTCCAGCTCATCTACCTCCACACCACACCTCCTTCTTACTTCCTCATTCGTCTGTCTATCCCTCCATGTAACTCCGCACGCACTTCTCAAGTAACTCATTTCCACCACTCTCACTCTTGGTCTGAGTCTCTTCCCGACCGTCCATGCTTCGCTTCCGTAAGTTAGTGTCGGGATTACCACACTGTCATGCAAGGACTTCTTCACTTCCATACTGACCACTCTATTTCTTGTTACTGCTTTCAACGTTCCTACAACCCTCTTCCCCTATTGCACCCTCTCCCGCACTTCTTCATCCATAGTCCCATCTTTACTCAACACACTGCCCAGATACTTAAAAGAGCTGACAATCTCCATAGCCTGAACGTTCAACTTCACCTCACACTCTGTGACTTCACCCCTTTCGAAGACCATAACCTTGCTCTTCCCCGCATTTACCTTCAAATTCCGTTTTTCGCACACTGTTCCAAACTCATTTACCAGACCCTGCAACTCCCATTCATTATCGCTCATCAGAACTGTATCATCCGCAAACAGCAGTATAGGCAGCTTCCACTCATTTCCCTCCCTTTTCAGCAATACACCAACATCCACTGCTCTTCCTAGTATTTCTTTCATGACTCCATCCATATATGCAGTAAACAACCACGGGGACATCACACACCCCTGTTTCAACCCAACACTCAGGTCAAAGAACTCGCTCTGCTCATTCTCTACACGTACTGCCGCCTTTGCACCCTCATACATGCTCTTCACTGCTTTCAGCAACTTGCCATCTACTCCGTATATTCTAAGTACTTTCCACATGCCTTCTCTATCCACTCTGTCATAGGCCTTCTCCAAGTCCATAAAGGCAACATACACCTTTTGTTTCTTCTCCAAATATTTATCCACAACATAATTCAGGGTAAAAATCTGATCTACACATCCTCTTCCCTTCCTAAAACCTCCCTGCTCGTCGCCACTCTCTCAATCACTACCCTACTGTAAAACCTTCCCTACTACGCATAAAAGACATATTCCTCGGTGGTTACCACACACTCCTCTTTCCCCTTTACCCTTATATAGGGGGACTATTATGCCAGTCTTCCAGTCATCGGGTGCATTCCCCTTCTCCCATGCTAGTTTGCACATTTTCCATACCCATTCGATCACTATCTCACCACCATACCTCAATATTTCCCCACACACTCCATCTGTTCCTGGTGCTTTCCCCAACTTCACTCTTTTCATGGCTTCCCACACTTCTGACCTCCTGATCCCCACCTCCTCCTCCACTACTTCTCTCCTCTTCTCCCTCCCATACCCCATCCAACTATGTTTGCTGGCTCTTCATTCCTTACATTTAGCAACTCGTTGAAGTACTCCCTCCATCTTTCGACTCTCTCTTGCTTCTCGGCTAGCATTCTCCCATTCTTATCTTTCACACTCTTACTGTTTCCCTTGCTACCTTCCCTAACTTTCGTGACTTCTTTCCAGAACAGTTTCTTACACTCCCTCCATTTTACACTCAGATTCCTTCCAAATTCCTCATCTACTCTTCTCTTACTTTCCTTCACTACTCTCTTTCTCTCCACGTACCTCGCTCGTTGCTGCCTCTCCAAATCTTCATTCCCTCTACTACCCAACCACTCTCTATACGGTTTCTTCTTATCTTCCACAGCTATTTTTACCTCTTCTGTCCACCATGCTGTACCTTTCACTCCCCTTCCTCTTCTCCTCACTCCACACACCTCCTCACATGCTGCACAGACCTCTTCCTTAACCCTTCAACCCCGGGTGGTACACGTGTGTACCATTATGTTTTGCCCCCAGGAACCCGGGTGGTACAACATTGTACCATTGCTTGAAAGCCTGTGAGCTTTGTGTGCGAGGCGTCGGTCCGACGCATGTAAACAACAGCCGGCTGGACCGACGCCCCGCATCTCCGGCCACAAGAAGGAGAGCGTCGCTTGTTCGTGTGTGCCTGTATGTTGTTAAGTATCGAAAAGTAGTGTAAAGTGGCTGTTTTGGCCATAAAGTTATCTCCAATGAAATCATCATTACAAATCAAGCACTTGACTTAGAGAGCTCTACTTAACGCCATTCTACAGGTAAATAACACAGCTACGCTTGGGGATGCGCGGGAATGCGGGAAGCAGTCGGCATAACAATGATACGGTAGCCTAGCCTAGATGTTTTTCGGCCAAAACACCCGGATTTCGGGGAATATTTATGTAATGCGTAGCCGGGGCGGGAGGGTTAAGGGGACCGACCGGTTAATTACAAACTTCCAGGTCTTACTTTCAATTTAAATGAAATTTGGCACAGGTGTATATGACCATAAAGCTAGATAAAAAAAAATATATATATATTTGTTTTTTTCTTGCAATTTAGGTAAAAAAAACTTTGAAAATCATAGCACTGCAGAAAATGATAAACTCCTACAGAAATCCCCATAGCACATGTTTTATGTGATCAAACAACTCACAAAAGGTGTATCTGTAGTTTCTATAAAAAACATTTTATATATTTTGTGTATTTGTTCGATTTAGGTGATTACGGATTCAGGCGACTATATTTATAGAAAATTACAACTTTGACGACATATTGTGAAAAAAAAAAAATTACTTGAGTAAATTGGCTTTGGCCTTTTAGTGTTTTTAATTACCTTTCCAATGGTATATACACCATTCCAATAGGTCCAATAATAACTGTAGAATAACATCCGATAGTGCGGCAATATAGGTTCTGAGAAAAACAGGTGAAAGTCCAAGGTAATTAGGTGAAAATTTTTACTTTTGTTTTTTAGATTTACAATAGTTTACGCAGGAACATGGCAAAGTAGAAGATAAAGCGTATGGGAGGTTGTAGAGTAGCTTACGCTCTTTTGATTTATATAGATATGCTCCTCGTACGACCAGTAGTTACTGAGCATGTTAATTTCAAAGTTAGCTATATAACGTTTTTAGAATTACAGGAAAAGTTTGGAAACATAAAAAAAAAAAAAATTCCAATGGGTTTTCACTAATAACATTTCACTGGCTTATGAAGGGATGTTGACTCTTGTTGAGTAAACACCTATTGGTATTTTCAGGATTTCGAGTTTTTTAAGCCTAAATTAACCGGTCGGTCCCCTTAAACACCTTGCTTATCTCCTCCACTTCCTCCATATCTTCCAGGTCGAACCCACCTAGTCGTCTTTCTACTGCTCCCCTGTACTCTTCCCTGATTTCCTCCTCCTGCAGCCTCTCCACCCTCCTCACCATTCCACCTTCCTCTCGCCTCCCTCCAGCTCTCCTCACCCACTTCTTTTGTATCCTAACCTTAGCTACTACTACATAATGACCAGACAGACCCCCTCCAATACCCCTATACACCCTAGCATCCATCACAGATTTCTTCATTCTTTCATCCACACATATATAATCAATCAGTAACTTTCGTTCCACCACTGTCTTATCCTTCATCGTCCACACCACTTTCCATGTGTACCTGTGTATCATTCTGTGTCGGAAGAAGGTGTTGGCTATCCACAACCTCCTTCCCACACATACGTCCACAAGTGCACTACCATTCCCATTCACCTCTGACGGTACCCCCCACCCTCCGACCACTCCATCAACTTTCCTATCACCCACCTTACCATTCATATCCCCAATCAGAAATATTCTTTTGTTCTTGTCAAACTTATCCAGGCACGCCTCCACATTCACCCAGAACTCCTCTTTCTCTCTTCATTTGTTATCCTCTGTCGGAGCATACACACCCATAATCACCCACGTTTGTATTCCTACTTTCATTCTCACCCACACAATTCTTGAACCCACAGACCCATATTCTCTTACACACTCCTTCCATTTGTTACTTACAAAAAAACACGCACCTTTTTTCGCTGCTCCATCACTCACTCCAGCACACACACCCATTCCACACTCCCACTCTCTCACATCTGTACCCTTCCATTTGGTCTCCATCATTCCACATACATCCAGCCTGGCATTCACTAACACTTCCAGTACCAGTGCGGGTGCCCAAACCCGAAAGGGGTTGAAATAGGGGAGCTATCCCCCCGCCAAAGGCGGCTTTCTAGGGCCTTTCCTAGCTGATGCTGAGAGGATTGGGTTCTAGTCATGTGGTGATGGGCTGGTCTATCAGAGTGAGAACTGAGCGATCTCTGCCATACCCATAGCTTACTCTGACTGTTCCTTTTACTTATATATTTTCTAGATCTCAAGTGACGGCGTCTCTTCCGTGGATTGACCTCCCATCTACCAAGATTGGAAGCCAAAGCGTCACATTTTTTTCCTTTGCCCCTCAGCTTTCTCTTCATAATTGCTGATGGGCGTGGCGCTCTGGGTGGGGCTTTGGTTTCCCGGGCATTTCTGTCGCCCTCCTCAGCTCCCCGCCATGGAGTGGCTTCGGTCACCCAGGCTTTATTGTGGTCGGCAGGGAGGGTTCAGTGGGGGCGCTCGGTTATGGCCTTGGCCTTGCTCGAGGCCTTGGGGCTGTTCGGCCAGGCAGCTTGGGGAAAAACAACAACAATAACAACAACAACTTCCAGGACCTCTCTCTCTTTTGTGCCATCATTCACGCCACTCACATTCCATGTCCCTATTCTCAGAATGTCCGTAGGCTTGTCCATAGTCGGTCGGGGTTCGTCAACACAGGGTCCGTCCGCATCCGAGGCAGATTGATCGTTCATCGTTGCTATGTATTTTTTTCCGGGTGGGGGTCGCAAGCCCACCGACCCAACCTCTTTAGTCGCCTTTTACGACACGCAGAAGGCACGTTATGTGAAGGTAGTTATGTGATCATAATTAAAGGAGTAATTCCGTTCGCCAATCAGGAGACGGGATTATCTCAGGTGGCGAAACAAGGTTTACCCTTTAAATCTTGTCACGGGGAAGATCCTGCCACTCCCCCGCGCTCGACTAATCAATGGCCTTCTGTGACACAGCAACAAGAGCAACTTGCACCTCCCTTTAAACGCTCGCCGCACAACTCACTCCCAGTTCACACACGTATATTTATTAGTGGCCCCTCCATCATTGACGAACATGCCTATTACATAAGGCATCCTCTTCAAACACTAATCCGCCGTAGTTTGAATCTACCGCGCAGAGCATTTAAAAACTGAGGAGCCTTCATCATGAGCGCACGCGACCTCACTCATGGCTTCAGTCATTATGAATTGGGTTCTCACTACGAAAAAACTTCGTAAAAAATAAAAACAAAAAGAAAATAAGAATAACTATCCAATAAGCTTTCCATCATATCGTGGATGTACTTGTGTGGATTTCTGACCAGACGCTGAATCAGGCGTCATTCCTCCTTCTTTGCTCTGCGCTCAGCCTGCCCGGACGTACCTTTCAGGCTCCGCTGGTTCCGCATTCGTTGCGTCCCTAGTGAGTTTTTCTCATTTGTTTACTCTAGGATGTATCGAGTAAGGTTAGGATAGGCGTAGCAGGAGTGTCCTGGGCTGGTTGCCCGCAGTGCAGTGTATTTTGGGTCGTATGTATGGGGCATCTATTTCGGATGTACCCTCGTGGTCCTGTTGTGGACACATGAACTTTTCACAGTTGTGTTAGTTGGTGATGCAGGCGGCTTTCATTACGCGTTAATTATTGCTGCCTTTTATCCTTCTGATGAGGTAAGCTGTATGTTTGCTGACGTTCCCAGCGTATTTTTCTTCACTTAGTGAAGTTTTTTCTGGGTCCGTGTCAGGCTTCCCGGGGTGGGAAGTTATCGCTTCGGTGGTGTGTTGGCGGTGGTTCCTGTTGTGATATTCCAGTGTGTGTTTATATTTCAACTATTTTCATGCCGTCTACCTAGGCCTAGCCAGCCGCTCGTAGCTTTGCCACATGTCTAGTGTTATTATTTATTTTATAAATATGCCCTACTGTGTCATGTGTATCCGGGTTTTAGTTGTGTATTGGCTAATTCCTCGGACTATATTTGTTTCCTGGTTTAGTTGTGTATTGGCTAATTCCACGGATTATGTTGTGACCTTGGTTAGTCGTGCGTGTCTCTCCTCGTGTCGTATTGTTCAGATGGTGTCTGTTCAGGGTGGGGTTTGCCTTCCGGCGGGTTTTTTCTCGGTTTCACCATGAAAAATCCTGACCGATGAGCAGTGTTGGGCCACACGTGGTTTTTAACTCTGGCTGGTTCCCCGGCGTGGGGAGGTGTCTGTGGCTCTCCAGGACTGCGTCTCTGTGGGTGCCTGGTTTCAGGCCTCCTTTAAATTCCCGGCGGGATGGCTGTACCCATCCTTACATATATATAGATATATATAAAGAAACGACGTTCTTGAGAACACTCGTTTTTTATAGGTTTTTCTACCTGGTTTACGACAACCACATGGAAAACCTAGCTGTTGTTTAGGCGTTCCTCCCCGGCGATCTTTTACAAAGAAGTGGGGTCAGGAACTTGTGGGGTTAACTTTTAGACTTCTCACCCGGCGGGTGCACCTGAGCAGGGTGGGATAAAACGACTTAGGTCTCATATAGTTAACCAATCCATTTGAGTGATACTCTGTGTATCGCTGCCTTTACTCTTACGGCAATTGAAGGATCAGTGAGGTTTAACCAAATCGATTCCCACACCCGGCGGGTGCCCCTAAGTGGAGGAACTAAGGAATTTATAAACAAATTCAATTTCGATTAACCTTAATTGGGTGATACTTTCAGTATCGCCGCCTTCTATTTTTACGACGATCGTTTGGGACAATTCGTTAAAAAATCAGATCTCGTATATTCCTGCCCTGGGCTATTCTACTAAAATATTTCAAGGGCCGGCGTCTTTATGAGGGGGGGCTTTGTTACAAAATTGAATCTTGAGACAGTCACCACCTCCTACAGACTATAAGTGCCATACTGGACCATTATATCAGAGGGTATTCTTCATGTTCTTTAGCTAAGAAGATTTGTTTAGCCTCTTTACACCCAGCCGCGTAGCGAGATGTGTTAGCTGTGTCTTTGCATCCCGTTACCCGGCGGGTTATTAACACTTGTATGCGAACACGTGGGTTAACCTTATGAGCATTAATTCCTGGAAATTTTTCTTTATTTTTCCAGAGCTGAGCTCCGGCGGACCAATACAGACCCGGCGGTAGTTTCCTCACACCAGTCTCTGTCATGGCTAATGTGGCCCCAGTTTTTGCCCTGTGCATTACCCCTACTTGCGCGGGTATCCCAATTTTTGCGCATACCCTTTGCATAAGGTGTGTTAGATGTCTAGACCGTTCAAGGGGTCTCTGGGTTACACTTAATTGTTCCTTTTGCTCCCAATTAGCCAATAAAGTCCTATGTGACAATGACAAGACCGCGGCGGTAGCGTTGAGAGAGGTCAGACAACAAATGTCGGCCTACACTACCATTGTCGCACATAAGTCACTTCAATGTGACAACGTCCCACTTTGGGATAAGTTGCTGTCAGAGCACCCTCCCCCTAAACGTACCTCTAGAGTAACGGGTTTTAAGCCGACAGAGACTAGCCAGGGTTCTGTATCGTCTGTGGATACGTTTAAACGCCCGAGAGAGCCTACTCCCCCGGCAGCCACCTCCTCGTCGCAGGCGAGATCGAGGTCAAGGTCACCCCTCAGACAGCGGTCTTCAAGTCGGGCCTCTTCCCCGGCTAGTAAGAAGTGTAAGACTGAAGCTTCCCCCAGTGGCCATGGTGGTGATTCTTCCAAACCTAGGTCTAGTTCGCGGTCACACCGTAGCCACAAATCCTCCAAAAAGGATTCCCATAAGAAGTCCTCTCGACATTCTACTAAGTCTAGTGCATCTCATCGTACCTCTACACCTGAAAATGTTTCTGTTACAGCCTCAGAGTATAGTGAAGCGCCTGTCCCTAAACAAGATTTACCTATTGATATTTTAACCCTAGAAACGGAAAGTTCAGGAAATTCAATAATTGAGAATGTTTCAGACTCTCAAGAGAGCGTAGGCCAGAGCCTCGGTGTTTGGCGGTTTGCTCAGCCAGGGTCTGACCATCCACGTCCGACTCATACGAGTCACACAGTAGCCGATGTCCACAGGGACGCGGCGACCCCATCCTCTATCCCTGATTTATCTTGGAAACAAGGTGCCCCTGCCTCGGTGGGGTCTTCTCAGGAGGATCGGGAGGAACAAGATGAAGTGTCATTAATTTCAGATAGGGAGGGACAAGGGTCAGGCTCAGGCCTGGACGCCGCCCATGATAATACTGATTCACCTGAAAGTTCTGCTTCTAACCAGTTTGTTACAGCACAAGAAATTGATGGGTTACTTACTCATGCTCTATCAAAATTCTTTAATCAACAACGAGAAAACCCCACAATGGACTTGGGGGCTCCCTTGACAAGTTCTGCGGTACGGCCTCTGATAACGTCAATCGATTTATCTAAGATTCCTAACCCTCCTACTCTGTCACCGGCAGGGAGCTCTAAGCCAGCTACGGCGGCATTCACTACGTCAAATGTCAGGGTCATTACGGATGTTAATCCACCCCCTCTAGACAAAGCGCCTCTTAGAAAGGTAGCTATGCCCCTGCTTTATGGGCCAGACGAGTCATGGGTCCCTTTGAACCCCTCTAAGCCAGAGCTTGCCCAGCCTACCTTGTCAGGGGAACTCCCGGTACCACGTGAGTGGTTTATCCAGGGAAATAAGTCTAAGAAATTAAGGGCATTGGATGCCTTGGGTAATGTTTTGGACGTAAATATCAAGGCTATACCTAGTTATTATCATCAGGATTATTTTGTTTATGCATCTAAGCCTGCTTTACCCCCTGCCTCAGCTTCAAAACTTTTTTCAGACTGGTCTAAGCTGGATGGGTTTAATGATATTAAGGCTCTGTCGGCTCTTACTCCTGAACTAGATTTACAGACCGTCACAGACGAGACAGCTAATCCAGTGTTGAAGGTGGGACAGTTGGGACCAGGACCTTGGGTGGATTGGGAGGTAGAGGCTCAAAACTTTGCAACCACTTTCACTTCTAAATCTTCCCACCAGATCCCTCAGGATACACATTCATGGTTCTCCATGCCGGTAGGTTCTGCCGGCGGAGTTCCGTCAGCTTTATTTTCTTTTTTAGCTGCCCCTAAGATTAATCTTTGTGAACTAAAGGAACCATTCACTACCCCTACCCCTTCTCACCTAGACAGAGAATTTAGGCTAAGGGGAAAAGCTTTCCGCCTGTTTTCACAGTACATAGTTTCTCAACAGGTGGCTAAGTCTTTACTCAGGTCTACTCAGGCAATCGCAGACGCGGATGCTCGAAGATCAGTTGAGTTATCCCGGCGTCTGATTCTTCAGTCGTCGATTCAATCCTTAGGTGACATACGCACAGCCTTACTTGAGGCGGTGCGAGCACGACAGGATCTTAGGATGTCATTAGTTCGCAAGCTGCCTGATCGCATTGCTAACCAGGTGGTAATGTCCCCAGTACTTACACCTTCTTTAATGTCCCCTGATGTATGGCGAACAGTGTTTAACATGGCACAGGCCGTGAAGCACAGTCCCGCACAGGCTAAGAAACCCGCATTTAACTTCCCCAAACCTAAGCCTCCTACTAAAGCTCAGCCAGGGGGTTCTAAGCCGTTTCTTCCGCCTAAGTCCTCCCAATCCCCCCTGGGTCAGTTCAGGCATAGACAGAGAGGGTTTTCAGGACAGAGGGGACGCGGCCAGTATAAGCCGGGGCAGGGCCAGTCTTCGGCCCACACCAGCCAGCCGGCGAAGCGTCCAACACCACCAAACCCACCATCAAAAACTAAAGTCTTTCTCACTCCCAGTGCCTATCTTAGAGCCGGAGGAACCGAGGGAAGTACAGCCGGCGAACCCTTGTCTGCTAACTGGGTCGTTCCGAACGTGTCACCAAGCATGGCCGTTAAAAACCTGGGCACGGATGGTGGCACGCAAAGGCATCACTTGGCAGTGGCTCCGGCGACCTCGCTTACGTCAGCCGACAACGGCAAATTGTGTTTCATTAGAGGTGGAGTTGCTGGTCCAGGAGATGATTGCAAAGAATGTCATCATCCCGGTCCCTCCAGATTACCCTGTATTCACGTCAAAACTGTTTTTGGTTCCCAAACGGGACAGTGTTCAGATGAGGCCGGTCGTAGACCTGTCTTATCTGAATCTTCACATTTACAACGAGTCTTTCAGAATGTTAACAGTTCATCAAATCAGGCTAACACTTCCGCCGGGAGGCTGGATGTGTTCCCTAGACCTGACAGACGCCTATTGGCACGTGTCGGTCAACAAAAGATTTCAAAGGTTTCTGGCCTTGAGGATCAGGCACCAAAATTTTGTTTTTCAGAGGATGCCGTTCGGTTTGAACCTAGCACCTCGATTATTCACGAAACTAGTCCGGCAAGCCCTGATGCCGTTGTTAAAACAGGGAATCAGAGTGTTGTGGTATCTAGACGACTGGCTGGTGGTGGCAGAGACACAACAATTTTTTTTTTTTTTTTTTTTTTTCTATGTGATTGAGGGAGGCAAAAGGCATAACTGCCTATAGCGAGTGCCTCCCCCATAGTTGAAAGAGTGACAGGGCCAAAATCAAGGGACGTTCGAGCCAAAATGCCTGGACACACGGAGTTTGAAGCAATTTAAGTCATAGGAAGAGGGAAAGACTGATTCTGGGAGAGAGTTCCAGAGCTCAGCTGAGTAGAAGAAAGTTTGAGAGTAACGTTTCACTCTTGGGTTGGAGAGTTGCACAGAGTAGGGGTGGGATTGAGTTGCAAGACGGGTACCACGTGCCCTACGTAAAGGAGGTGGTATGCACTGGGATAGCTCTGAGGAACACTGATTATTATAGTAGCGATAGAATAGCGAGAGAGATGCAACATTGCGGCGGAGAGAGAGAGATTGCAGAGAGTTGGTGAGTGGACGGGAGTTAATGATACGAAAGGCCTTCCTTTCAACTTTGTCTAGGAGAGCGGTGTGAGAGGAACCTCCCCACACATGTGAACAATACTCAACACAATTATGCATAAAACATGTCAATATCATTTTAAATCATGTCAAAACTCTAGGCTTCAAGGTAAATCTGGTAAAGTCAAACCTTGTTCCCTCAAGAGTAATTCAGTGGATAGGGCTGGTCTGGGACACCGCCGCTCTCACTCTGAGTCAGAGTGTGGACAATCGCAACAGGTTTCGCAGGAAACTGTTCAGGTTTCTTCACAGTCTGACTACGACACGAAGAGTCTGGGAGTCTCTGGTCGGCTCTCTCAACTGGATTCAGCTAACTGTCAAGTTGGGCCGGTTGAAAGTAAAACGATTAATATTGGAAGGCAACAAATATTTCCCACTCTTACCGGCGGGAAAATTATGGCCCATACCAAAATTAATCCACACCTTACTAGCGGTCTGGGCGAAGAGGGAAACATTGCACTCAATCATGTCATGGACCTCTCCTCCTCCAACGGTATGGGTAGACACGGATGCGTCAGGCACCATAGGGTGGGGATTTCAGTCAAATCAGGGGCACCAGGGTCAGGGACTTTGGTCCCACTTAGAAATCTCTCACATAAATGTCAAAGAGTTACTAGTCCCCTTGTATTTCCTTCAGGCTCACGGCCCGGCGTTACGGGGCAAGTCAGTGGCCTTCAGAATGGACAATCTGAATGCAGTTCACTGTATTCAGAAACAAGGGTCAACGAGGTCAAGGAAGTTGCTACTCGTGTCGGAAGAGATTTTTGTTCTAGCCACCAGTCTAGATATTTATCTTCACGCATCTTATCTCCCAGGTGTAGCGAACGTCTGGGCAGACGCTCTGTCCCGGAGACAGAGCACGACAGTAGAATGGGAGCTCAAGCAACCCATTTTCGACCTAATGATTGCGGAGCTCTCCCATCCACAAGTGGATCTTTTTGCGTCCGAGGAGACTCACAAGCTCCCTCTATACCTCACCCGCCGGGCGATAACGCCGGCAGGGGGGCCAGACGCCCTAGTGACAGACTGGAACAGATGGAGCTCCATCTATCTGTTTCCGCCGCCAGATGCGTCACTAATGTGCCACGTAGTGAACAAACTACGAGTTTATCGAGGCTTAGTCTCGCTAATCGCGCCCCTGTGGCCGGCGCAGGTGTGGTACCAGCAATTAATAATGTGGTGCCCGGACCCGGTATCGCTCCCGGTCGGGTACTTCCACTTAGACACGATTGGCAACCTAGAGACCTCGCTGACTTTTGCATTATGGACATTCAGGAGGCCAAGTGGCTAGCACCATACGGTAGGGATGTGACCAATAAATTGCTCAATCAATATACTCAGTCTACTAAGCGACAATATCAATCTCATTGGAAAGCTTTTACTTCTTGGATTGTTAGAACGGAACAACCTGTACCCTCAGTGGCATTGGTTTTTAATTACTTGAACTATCTGTTTGAGCAGAAACGTTTATCTGTGGTTACTTTGAAGAATCACTTAACTGCGATTAGAGTGCCCTTTTTCGACCTTACAGGTCAATCCATACCGGTGGCGGAGGAAACAGGATTTATGAGAGCGTGTTTTAAACTCCGCCCACCTCCCCGTCAGCTCATGCCTACTTGGTCTCTGGACAAAGCTTTGTCTTTACTTCATTCTCGTCTGTATCAAAATACTGCAGACTTTGCTTTAATCTTAAAGAAGGCAGTTTTCCTTTTGGCTTTGGCCACCGGAAACAGAGTGTCTGAGCTGGCGGCGATGAGCAACACACCTAATTGTCTTAGGTTTGGTAGACTTAATGATTCAATTTCCATTGCACCCTCCCCGGCGTTTGTAGCCAAGAATGAGCATAGTGCACACGTGTTTTCTGAGTTCACGGTGCCGGCGTTAAAAAGGGGAAAGGTGCATCATAATTTATGTCCAGTGCAAGCTCTAACCAAATATTTGAGAATAGCTCCTCATAACCCCCAAGGTGCTTTATGGGTAGCGAGTACGGGTAAACGCTTACTTAAACGGCGATTAGCCTCTCTTCTGGTAGAAGTCATTAAAGAGAGTAATCCCGGCGTTGTGGGTAGGGCCCACGATTTACGCAAGTGGGCGGCCTCTTTACGTTTCCTGAAAAACTTTTCAGTTGAAGATATTGCGTCCACACAGTTGTGGGCGTCTAATCATACGTTTCTCTCTAGATACTTGTCAGTTGCTCTAGACAAACCTTCCTTACCATGTATAGCTTTAAGGCAGAGGGTCTAGGTGGCCCTGCAGTCACTTATGTTTATTTTCACGGAAGGGGGGGGGGTGCAGTCAATTGACATAGGACACCCTAGACCCCGCCGGAGTATGAGAGCTGTGATACAATTTAAGGTTAAAATGTGATATGAAAATTTCTCTGCGAGAATTTGTGCTAGTACAAAGTTTAGTACAAAACAACGGTGTTGTTATAGTAGTTTTAGCTGCGAAAGCAATGTAACATTAGTTCAATGGAGTTCATTAGCAATTGATCTCCACATGTATTTTGGGGTTTATGATGTGCACATATAAACTTATAACTTATTATTTTTGTCACCACTCGTTGAGTGGGGTGCCTTTTGTAACTACAGATCTGTGTTCAGAATCTTCAGGGTTACCTATTTTTGTCGGGCAGGCTTCTTTGAAGCACGCACCTGCCTGAACCCCTTTTTCTTGTATATTTCCGGCCTACGCCGTATTAAATACATTTTTCAAAAGTAAGAATACTATGTGGTTGTTTTTATTATCTGCTTTTCTAGAGTTATGATATGATTACGAATGTCCCCCTCCAGTCTTAGATATCAGGCATGTTCGTCAATGATGGAGGGGCCACTAATAAATTATAGGTTTGACTCCTGTAAGGAGATAAAGAAAACCTAATATTTAGTAGTGGCCCCGTAATCATTGACGACTGGGGCCCTCCCGACCGTCCCCTTCCCATTCGTTGATGTATTAAGGATTTTGGTTTACTTGATATGTCAGTGAAGGAGGAATGACGCCTGATTCAGCGTCTGGTCAGAAATCCACACAAGTACATCCACGATATGATGGAAAGCTTATTGGATAGTTATTCTTATTTTCTTTTTGTTTTTATTTTTTACGAAGTTTTTTCGTAGTGAGAACCCAATTCATAATGACTGAAGCCATGAGTGAGGTCGCGTGCGCTCATGATGAAGGCTCCTCAGTTTTTAAATGCTCTGCGCGGTAGATTCAAACTACGGCGGATTAGTGT
The DNA here is from genome assembly GCA_032716605.1 of Paralithodes platypus. Lineage (NCBI taxonomy): Eukaryota > Metazoa > Arthropoda > Malacostraca > Decapoda > Lithodidae > Paralithodes > Paralithodes platypus. The sequence continues at coordinate 8,911,147 of CM064560.1, forward strand.
TTGAAGAGGATGCCTTATGTAATAGGCATGTTCGTCAATGATTACGGGGCCACTACTAAATATTAGGTTTTCTTTATCTCCTTACAGGAGTCAAACCTATAATTTTATCCTGGATGCAGATATTCTATTACAATGGTGCCACCCTCTCACTCCTGTCAGCCACTACAGAACGTCTCTAACAAGCTTCCATTAGAATATTACGAAGGTGAAATTGGAATTTCAAAGAGAGCGGGCGGCTCGGCCAATCACAGGACCCCGTTCCGTGAGGGAGGGGTATAAGGGGAGGTGGGCAGGGCCACAGGACTCACTCAGCCAGAGGCACCTGCCTGGATCACGTTTGGGAGCTCTTAGCAAATACAACCTGTGCTCACCTTGGCACCCATGGGGAGATAAATAAGCCTGTTCCTGTCCTCCAGCAACCGAGCGCTACTGAACACAAGACGAGCCGGGACCTAGTACATCGCCCACTTTCGGAATAGATACACTTTCAGTATCCTGATGCCTGCTGACACATCGCTAGTTTTCATACAATAAGCCAAGCGATTCAAGATGGTCAACGGGTGGTAGATGGTACTGAATAGATGGAGATGGTGTATTGGCCTGCTTTGAAGTGGTGAAGCAAAACAAGAAAGATTGCAGAAAAAAAGGACCCTTAAGGGCCCGAACAGACTTACCAAAAAAAGTAAATGCCAAGACTGAGCCAGTATGTTCCAATAATAAAATCTATGTGTTCTTATAGAACAACCAAAGAGAAACTGATTAGACAAATGATGAAATAAAGAGATGAAGTGTTGTTGTTGTTGTTCCCTAAGCTGCCTGGCCGAACAGCCCCGAGTCCCTGAGGAAGGCCATGGCCACGATCGGGCTTTCCCACAGAGCTCTCATTGAGTGTAGATTGTGTTGTTGGCGTAAGTGGTTGTGTGAAATGCAGTCTTCTATGATGTGTTTAACCCTCTCACCACGGAAGGGCTCTTGAACGCCCATAAAAAAGCATATAACAGGTACCCGGAAGGCCTCTTGAACGCCCAGTGGTTGAAAGCCTGTGAGCTTCGTGTGCGAGGCGTCGGTCCGACGCATGTAAACAACAGCCGGCTGGACCGACGCCCCGCATCTCCGGCCACAAGAAGGAGAGCGTCGCTTGTTCGTGTGTGCCTGTATGTTGTTGTTAAGTATCGAAAAGTGGTGTAAAGTGGCTGTTTTGGCCATAAAGTTATCTCCAATGAAATCATCATCACAGCTCAACCAGTTGACTTAGAGAGCTCTACTTAATGCCATTCTACAGGTAAATAACACAGACTGGGGATGCGCGGGAATGCGGGAAGCAGTCTGATTAACGAATATACGGTAGCCTAGCCTAGACGTTTTTCGGCCAAAACACCCGGGTTTCGAGGATATATAATACATAGCCGGGGCTGGAGGGTTAATGCTATGGGGTGCTGTGTTACATCCCGGGCAGGCGTCGACAACGGAGTCATCCAGTCTCTTCTGATAGCTCAGGAGAGCTGGATGGTGTCCGCATCTCAGCCTGGCCAGGTGGACTCTGTCCTCGCGAGGAAGGGAGGATTCGGAAGGATGGATTTCGGGAGGTCGTGCATGCAGCTGCGTGTTGTCTGTGAGTGAGTGGATGGATCGGTGAGAGATATGAGTATGGATGTGCTTCTGGAAGTTGGTTCGGGGTGGGCAGGGAGGGAGAGAGGACAATACTTGTGTGTGATACCGTGTGCTGGGTGTTGTTTTGATATTTCTTGGTGTCTGTGGGTGTGTTGCCATGTAGTTTAGTGGGTGGTCTTGGTTCGTGGAGGCTGCTGCCAGGAATTGAGTGCCTCTCATGTCCAGATGGTCTTTGACTTTGAGGATTTGGTTTCTGATGTAGGTGATCTGTGGGTGCAGTAGCTGTGCAGCCTGTAATGATCTTCAGGGCTTTGTTTTGAATAGTCTGTAAGGTCTTATGATGTTTCAGCTAGGTTAGAAGCCCAGGCTGGGCTTGCGTATTCCATCACTGATCTTATGTATTGTTTATATACTGTGGTGGTAGTTTCTTTGTTGTGTCCAAATTTGTGTGAGCAAGTGACCTGAGGGCGTTAAGTCTGGGTGTCAGTTTCTTTTTAATGTTTGTGGTGTGCTGTTTGAATGTCATATGAGTATCATATGTTACTCCTAGGATTTTGGGTGTGTGTGTGTATGTGTTAGGAGTGAGTTGTTTATGGTGAGTTGAGGGATGTATTCGTGTTCTCTGTCCAACTTGTGAGCAGGGTTGCGGTGGATTTGGCTGAGGCTAGATTAAGTCTGTTTGTAGTGCACCAGCCATGTAGTGTGTTGAGATAGGGTTGAAGGAGATCTGTTGCTCTTTTTGGGTCATGGTGTGCATGTGAGTGTTATGTCATCTGCATAGGAGGCTAAGTTTATTTGGGGCGTATTGGGTGTAGTTATATCGTGCATGTACAGATTGAGAGTGCGGGCGATAGGACGGATCCTTGTGGGACTCCGTTTGGAAAGTTTCTGATTTTAGATGACTGACCGGCAAAAGATACTTGTGCACATCTGCCTGCTAGGAAGCTGGCCAGCCACCTTTTTGTGTTGTTGTGCATGTTTGTGTTGTAGATTTTGTTTGTTAGGTTGTGGCGGGGGATGGCATCGAAGGCTTTACTAATGTCGAGTGTGGCTAATAGTGATCTGTGTGGTGGTCTAGCTGAGTTGATGCCGTCGAAAGCTCTTTGTGTATGGTCTGTGAGAAGAGTGTTTGTGGAGTGCAGTGGCCTAAAGCCATGTTGTGTTGGAGCAAGGGGTAGGTCAGGTGTAATTAGTTGTAATACTAGGCGTTCCATGACTTTGGAGGGGGAGCAAAGGAGTGTGATGGGGCGGTGCGAGGAGGGTAGCGTGGGGTCTTTGTTGGGTTTGGGGAATGTGATGATGATACCATACTTCCAAATGTCTGGTATTGTGTTGTGTGAATAGCTGTAGTTTGATATGTTAGTGAGTGCTTGTATGCCTTCTGGTCCCAGGTGTCTGAGGTGTATGTTGCTTATGTTGTCTAGGCCACAGGCGGGTGAGTGCTTGAGATTGTTGATGATATGCTTTGTCTGGTGATTGGTGAAGGGTGTATAGTCAGGGTCTGTGGGGAATTGTCTCTTACGTCGGATGACACGTCGGTCGTCTTGTGAGTTTTAGGTGGCTGACATGTGAGAAGTGATTGATGAGAGTGTTTGCTTGTTGTTTACATGAAGGAGTAGAGTCTGTTGTTGTGATTGCAGCATGTGATTGTGTGTGTTGCTGTTGGAAAGTGTGATGCTGTTTAGTGTTTTGTAGAGTTTTTTGGGGTTTGTTTTGTGATCAAGTGTTTGTAGGAAGTTATTCCAATTTAGTTTTTGTTGTTCTTGTATTTTGTTGTTAGTTTGGGTGTTGAGTGCTTGAATTTGTTGTGTGATGTCTTGTGTGGGGTGCTGGGGAGTGTTTCAGTATGTCGCGTTGTCTGATGAGGTTTTGAATTTCTGGTGTGAAGTTGGGGTTGTGTCTTTTTCTGTTACCTCTTGGAATGTGTTTCTTGTCAGCGTTTTGGATAGTTTTATTGAGTATGTGTACAGCATTGTTGATGTTAGTGATGGGTGTACTGTTTAGAGTTGTGAAGTGTTGTTCTGTCTCATTTGTGAATGCTTCCCAGTTAGCTCTTTTATAATTGGTGTATGTGTGTTTGTGGCTAGCTGGGGTGAGTCTGGTTTTGGTGGTGATAATGATCGGGAGGTGGTCAGAGCCTAAGGTTCTGACCACCCTCCAGGATGTTGTGGGGGCGAGTTCTGGGGAGCAAAAGGTGATGTCTGGAGATGATGGGTTATAGAGGGCTTGGTGAGGAATATGGGTATGTTGATGGATGTCGTTAAGGATGATGAGGTTATCGGTTTTGTTTTGTAGTACCAGCCCTCTGTCTGTGTCGGGGTTGTCGACAAACCAGGCCGACGTCTTGGCGTTGAAGTCACCACCCAGGATGATGTGGGATGTGGGGTGTTTGTGATCTGTTGTAAGTGTGGTCTGTATTCATTTGGTACTGTAGGGGATGTTTGGGAGGGATGTATGTGTTTATGATGGTTATGTTGGAGTTGTTGCCAGTGCGTATTTAATTGACTGTATTTCTGTTGTGTTATCATTTGGGGGGAGGAGGGATTTGGTTTGTACACTGGTTACTATGTATGATATTTCTTTGTGTACCAGGGTGATGAGTCCACCGCCCCCGCCGACAGCCCGGTCTTGTCTGATGGTGGTGAAATTATGAAATGTGGGTGTTTTTTGTGTTGTGCGGAGTTTTGTTTCTTGTAAGATGGCAATGTGTATGTTGTGTTGTTTGATGAAGTGTGAGAGTTTGTGTTTCTTTGTGTTTATGCCATCTATGTTCAGTTGAAGAATGTTAATGTTATGTGCACGATGTATGTGGGGTGCTGCTGCACGAGGATGGGGGGGGGGTGAGGGAGGGGCTGGGGGTTGGGATGGGTGAGGTGGGGGTGGGGATTGGGGAGCAGGAGATGGGGGTTGGAATGGATTAGGATGGGGTGTGGTGGGTTGAGTTGAGGATGTGGATGGTAGGGGGAAGGTTAGGTGGGTTGGGGAGGAGAGGTGGACGGGTTTTAGGGGGGGGGAGTGGATGATATGGGAAGGTTAGGTGGGTTGGGGAGGAGAGGTGGACGGGTTTTAGGGGAGGGATTTGACTGGGAGAGGGAGGGGCATGAGGAACAGGTCCAGGTGTTTGTGTAGTGTTTCTTGGAGGCAAGGGTTGTGCAGGTGAAGTGGGTCCAGTTCCCGCATGAATTGCAGAGAACTGAACCCTTAGTATGGCGACTCGAAGTGATGGGTTTTGAGCAAGTTGGACATATGTATGTGTACGTGGGTCCTGGGTTTGCTCTCAGTGTCTCTGGCTAGAAGAAGTCTTCGAGAAATGACAGCCGGAGAGTCATTTCTCGGTGTAGGAAAAACTGTGTGATGTGTGTGTGGTGTGGGAGGTGTGGAAATTCCCGGCGCGACCGAAGCCGCTCCAAGGACCCCCCCAGGGAGGGGGCAGGGGATGGTTGTGATGGTTTGGCTCCCGAAACTGCTCCCCGCGGCCGGCCTCCGGTTTTTCTCCACTGGTCGTTGATTTTGTCTTCGGCAGTGGAGGGTCGGCAGCCATCCGCGGTTGGCAGTCTCGGGAGGTGGCTCCACGGCGTAGACGCCGCCACATCAGAGATGAAGTGTTAAGAGATATAGCTGTTATTGTTAGTAAAGGCACTCAGCCAAGCCAAGTACAGGATCTTACAGGATATTAAGTAAAGATATTAAATATTAAGTGGGAGTTCTTCAGGATAATGCTTTAACCCTTCTGGCCCGGGCTCGCCCTCCTAAGGATGTTGTTGAGATCCGGGCGATTTGGCCGAAAAACGTCTACGCCTAGGCTACCGTATCTTTGTTATTTTAACTGCTAAAAAATTCCCACGCATCTAAACGTACTGCGGTTTCCAATCTGTAGACTGGCGTTGAGTAGAGCTCTCTAACTCAACCGGTTCAGTTGTGATGACGATTTCCGTAGAGAGAGTTTTGAGGCGATGTTAGCAATAAATTCTGATCTAAATACTATTTCCAATTGGGGCAGAGAAAACCTTGTTAACTTTAATGCTTCCAAAACCCAATTTCTCCATCTATCTACCCGTCAGGATCTCCCAGCGGACTATCCCTTATTCTTCAACAATACAAAAATCAATCCTTCATCTTCTCTCAATATTCTGGTGTCTCTTTTTTTCTTCTGCTCTCACTTGGAAGGACCATATTACCAGTCTTGCTAAGGCAGCCACCCAGAAGCTGGGTGTGCTCAACCGCCTTAGGGGGTTCTTTTCCCCTGCACAGCTTCTTGCTCTGTACAGGGGCATAGTGCGCCCTTGTATTGAGTATTGTTCACATGTGTGGGGAGGTTCCTCTCACACCACTCTCCTAGACAAGGTTGAAAGGAAGGCCTTTCGTATCATTAACTCCCGTCCACTCACCAACTCTCTGCAATCTCTCTCTCTCCGCCGCAATGTTGCATCTCTCTCGCTATTCTATCGCTACTATAATAATCAGTGTTCCTCAGAGCTATCCCAGTGCATACCACCTCTTTACGTAGGGCACGTGGTACCCGTCTTGCAACTCAATTCCCCTACTCTGTGCAACTCTCCAACCCAAGAGTGAAACGTTACTCTCAAACTTTCTTCTACTCAACAGCTGAGCTCTGGAACTCTCTCCCAGAATCAGTCTTTCCCGCTTCCTATGACTTAAATTGCTTCAAACTCCGTGTGTCCAGGCATTTTGGCTCGAACGTCCCTTGATTTTGGCCCTGTCACTCTTTCAACTATGGGGGAGGCACTCGCTATAGGCAGTTATGCCTTTTGCCTCCCTCAATCACAGAAAAAAAAAAAAAAATATGACACAATTTTCAACACTAAATCTGTCTTAGGCGACCACACAACAACAAAGCTCCGACATCTGCTTGCTTTCGGAGGTGCGCGCGTCGCCTCCGACCAGCTGTGTTTACATACGTCGGACGCATAGCTTTCAAAACAAGCTTAATAGGCTTTCAAGCTTACGGATTTTAAAAGGACACCCGGGCTCCTGCCCATCTCCCGCGGTGTCCTTTTAAAATGCTGCCCGGGTGGAAGGGTTAAAGGGAAATATTGATAACGCCCAGGTAATTGAGATAACAATGTTTACCTGAGCAGTTTTCAGGGGTTTAGCATTTGCAAAATAGGTTAGACCTAGCTAAAGGAATAGTTAGAGAAGGGCTTCAGCCCATACCCATGAAATAGTCTTTTTGTTATAAGGAAACAACCAGTATTAATTAGATATTCACATCGTCGACTACGGTTTTGACAACCCCGTAGGGAAGGAAGGAAAAAATCTATTTATTGGTGGCTCCTGATACAGTACTGATGAGTGATAATGAATGGGAGTTGCAGGGTTGGTAAATGAGTTTGGAACAGTGTGCGAAAAACGGAATTTGAAGGTAAATGCGGGGAAGAGCAAGGTTATGGTCTTCGAAAGGGGTGAAGTCACAGAGTGTGAGGTGAAGCTGAACGGTCAGGCTATGGAGATCGTCAACTCTTGTAAGTATCTGGGCAGTGTGTTGAGTAAAGATGGGACTATGGATGAAGAAGTGCGGGAGTGGGTACAACAGGGGAGAGGGTTTGTAGGAACGCTGAAAGCAGTAACAAGAAATAGGGTGGTCAGTATGGAATGAAGAAGTCCTTGCATAACAGTGTGGTAATCCCGACACTGACTTACGGAAGCGAAGCATGGACATGGTTGAGAGACTCAGACCAAGAGTGAGAGCAGTGGAAATGAATTACTTAGGAAGTGCGTGCGGAGTCACATGGAGGGATAGACAGACTAATGAGGAAGTAAAGGAGGAGGTGTGGTGTGAGTAGATGAGAGGAAAGTGGGAAAAGGAACAACTTGAGATGGTTTCGGCCATATGGAACGTATGGAAAGCGAGAGAATGAGAATGACTAAGAGGATGTACGAGAGCGAGGTGGAGGGACAGAGAGGGAGAGGTAGACCGGATGAGAGGGGGAAGGGTGGCGTGAGGATAGAAGTATATGAACGAAGGCGGTGCTGGTTGTTGTTGTTTGTTCCCTAAGCTGCCTGGCCGAACAGCCCGAGTCCCTGAGGAAGGCCATGGCCACGATCGGGCTTTCCCAACAGAGCTCTCATTGAGTGTAGATTATTTATTAGTGGCCCCTCCATTCATTGACGAAACATGCCTATTACATAGGGCATCCTCTTCAAACACTAATCCCCCGTAGTTTGAATCTACCGCGCAGGGCATTTAAAAACTGGGGGGCCTTCATCATGAGCGCACGCGACCTCACTCATGGCTTCAGTCATTATGAATTGGGTTCTCACTACGAAAAAACTTCGTAAAAAATAAAAACAAAAAGAAAATAAGAATAACTATCCAATAAGCTTTCCATCATATCGTGGATGTACTTGTGTGGATTTCTGACCAGACGCTGAATCAGGCGTCATTCCTCCTTCTTTGCTCTGCGCTCAGCCTGCCCGGACGTACCTTTCAGGCTCCGCTGGTTCCGCATTCGTTGCGTCCCTAGTGAGTTTTTTCTCATTTGTTTACTCTGGGATGTATCGAGTAAGGTTAGGATAGGCGTAGCAGGAGTGTCCTGGGCTGGTTTGCCCGCAGTGCAGTGTATTTTGGGTCGTATGTATGGGGCAATCTATTTCGGATGTACCCTCGTGGTCCTGTTGTGGACACGTGAACTTTTCACAGTTGGGTTAGTTGGTGATGCAGGCGGTCTTTCATTACGCGTTAATTATTGCTGCCTTTTATCCTTCTGATGAGGTATGCTGTGTGTTTGCTGACGTTCCCAGCGTATTTTTCTTCACTTAGTGAAGTTTTTCTGGGTCCGTGTCAGGCTTCCCGGGTGGGAAGTTATCGCTTCGGTGGTGTGTTGGCGGTGGTTACTGT